>JABASI010000564.1:0-36192 GCA_019776505.1 Tomocerus nigrus | reverse complement strand
TCGAACTTGACACAATTAATTAACTAACAACCATAATAGATATATTCTGTCCATTTTCTGTCCGTCTGCGTCTGTCGGTATATACAACGATAACTCACAAGCGCATTGGTGGAAATTGAGCTATATAATAATATACAAAAACATTGCATTCTCAATTCTCTGTTGAAAATGAGCAAAATAAGCCCACTGGTTTCAAAATTCTAAATTACACAAGTTCCCTACACTCTTGTGGTTGCGAGCTTTCTGTTACAGCTTGTCGTTATTTGTACGTAACCGTTTACATTTGCTACTTCGGCTATTAGGAATCTTCTTACAAGATTTTTCTTACGTCGTCCAGATCAATTTGTAATTCCAACATCCAAGTGAGTTAGTTTTACTGTGACGTAATGTGACCCTAAACTTCCCATTTTGATGTGTCTTTTATCGTTTTGCTTATGATATAAAGTTTTTGGTTCTCAGGAGCTGATTTATTGCTATTTTTAAGTAGGCAGTAGGCATTATCGTGTTTCAAAAATTGGAAGCCAAACTGAACACTGAACGATTTACTCTTGACCCTGCACGTAAGAACGCTAAAGCCCTAAAAGTCGTCTAAAGTGTAGCGTGTAGTCATAAATGACGCATTATGTTTACTTTACGTGCGATGAATGATTCAAAGTCTTCGTTAGCATACAATACTGTTGTCGCTTTTAAAGCGTAGTGCTTGACAATGGGATATTATTTAGTTTCAACTTTCCAAAATGGATTACATTACTATTCCACTATAGAAATACTGACCGTACTATTCTGTATCCCAGAAAGAGAAAGTATATAAAAGCTGTGTAACTTTTTTTGGTTGACAAAAGAATGTACTTACGGCATACTCGATGACACACTGAAAAATTCTTCGCATGAGTTCATGAGGAGGAATAAAAAGTCTTGAGGAGAGTAGAAATGCAAAAATGTAGGCTCGGTCAGGGAAAGTCGTTTCCGTTGGAATCAATTGTTCAATGAGGGCCTCCAGTGTTCCCGAAACCAAAGTTTGTCCGTTGTACACAAGTGGCTAGAGTGGAAAGTTTAATAAAAGATTTCTAGTTTATATTTTCTGCTTACTATTCGAAGTTTCCTACTTTCTCCTGTCCCAAAATAAATAAACGACCATGCTATAACTGTAATTGTATCATTATAAGTGAAAGTAGAAGAAAGTTGATGGATATTTACATGTTTATGTAGACATGCCTTCTAATAACAATGTTGAACAGAGGACTTTCCTTCATGGCATTGATAATAAAGTTTGCAACATAAGAATAACAAAATTATAGGCACAATATATATAAGCTCTCAGTTATTATTCATTACATTTCAGCCTCCTGGCTACTAGAGCTACATAGCTCTATAGCTTCCGTTCCTCATTATTATATTATGTTAGTAGCTCGGCATTAAAGATAAGACTAATGTGCATCTAGTAGAAGAATCTAGACTTTCTCTTCTTTCTCCTATACGGACTACTTTAAAACTAAGCTGTTTCTGTTTCAGACACGAATGAGAATTTTTTTATCATTGCTACTACAAAGCACAACTTTCGACAACACACAACAGCTTCTAAGAAACATTAAAAAGTCTCTGCTTCGTAGATACACAGCCTTTCACAAAAATTCTATTATTAACTACACTTATTGTATAAGGTGGCTTGGCTTTAGTATGCACATATACTTTCACTTCAACCATCTGTACTCAAACGAAAGACAATGGATTCCCCTCTTTTCATCCTTTTCTCACTCTTCAATCATTTTTCGGCTTCTGTGCACACGAAACAAAAGCGAACAATTACAGAGTCGGGAGCTTATGGTTTTTTCGATGTAATAAAATATTTCAGCAGCACACATTTCTCCCTAAGTACTGGCTACTTACTTATACTCAACCTCTCCAACAACATTTCTCAACTGGAAAAGTGAAAGTGTGTCCTATATTATTATGATGATGATACACGAGGAGCAAAGCTTTTATGTAAACCCTAACCTAAACTAATGCATTACATTAAAATGCCATAAGCAATAATAACCTATACTAATATTATGAGTGTGCTTTTCATTTTCTTCACTTTTTATGCTCTACCTACCTTATTATAACATATGCTACACCAGTTTACACGAAAGAAAGCTACTTACTTGCTAAGAGCTTTTATTTTATACCTTTATAATGCTCATAAGAGACTTTGCTTTTTTTCTCGTATTATTAAAATTTCTCTGAGGTAAAAATAAAATCTTCTATCATTACATAAGCTTTATTTTTGACTAGCTACCACTTCAACGTATACAAAATTCGTAGTAGTATTGTAGTAAAGAGGCTGTTGAGTACATCGTACTCTAGTAGTATTCGTTCTTTCTCCGAAAGGAAGCCAACCTTGATTGAATTCATTGATTTTCCCACTGCTTCCTTTCTTACTAGCTAAAATATATTATATATACCTACGCATACTACTTAAGTTAGACTTAGGAAGTCTACTGGAAGAGTAAAAGCTAATTTTCCATATTGCTTACATGTGAGCGTAAACTTAATGTTCCTTTGACTAATATAACGGTGCGTATTTAGCATATTAGTGTAGCGTAGCATGCAAGATATAGTATACCACACACTCTTAAGTCTCTCTCTCCGTTTTCAAACTGAGAAGGAAGGGAATGACAGAATGACTTGAATACCAATAATGTTATAGTGATTATCTATAATGGCTTGTAGGGATTCCCGGAATGGGCATAGAAAGAAATTAGGATTTAAATGGGATTTCCTTTACATTTCACCTCATTACTGCCGCTCAACATTATTTCCCATATTATTTATTTTGCGTCTACCTGCAATACAACATGCTAGAGAACAGACTTTAATTATTTCTATAGCTTACTTTTAAATATAAACCAAAAGTAAACAAACTAAGAGGGAATTCGGTAAATAAAATAGTACAAATTGCATTTACATCTACACAGAATGTAATATTTACCAATAGGAAAATAAGAATTAATGAACATCGTTAAAACATATTATTAACTGCCAAGAACACTTAGGCTACTTATTACCTGTTACAGAATAAATCACATTTTTATTTTTATACGCATTATAGCGAAATGTAAATACGAAGCAAAGCAATGGAATGAATACACCAAAGTGCTGAGAGCTGTTCCTGTTTATCTGTTGCATATGATACGGTTTCTACGTGAAGATATTTTTATTCCTGACATGATATTTCACTCGAAAATAGAACTCTCGCCTAGTATAATAATATTATAGGCTGTATGCACATAAGTACTTTTATCTGGTTTTGTGTTAGTTATAAGGGGTGAGCACATCGTATGAGCTAGAAATGTACTCAGGGAGCAAGCCACTTTGGGCTTATTGCCAAATACAGAAGTACTACACTTCTTTTCTACTATAATTATTGGCTACCTAAGTGGACCACAGTACTAAATCATACACACATACACAGAATAAATAATTAAAAACTTTGTTTCTACTTGTTATTTGCATAGTTATTACATACATAGCTATTTTATATAAGTAAGTTGTCAAATATCATACTTTACTGCAAATTACATGGTAAGCAAACTATGAAGCTTTTCATGAATTGAATCATGGAATTATATCATCGTTTTCTTGTTTAATGTAATTGAATACACTTTTATTAAGGTACACAATAAAGTAAAAGTTGGTCAGATATGTAGCAACATGTACAAACATTAGTACTGACTGAATGCAGCGGCAAATAATAATGGTCATCCTTTATCGGAAGATTCATCACACTTCCCATTATGCATCACCTCATTAAAATAACAATATTATAATCTCAAATCTAAAATTANGATTCATCACACTTCCCATTATGCATCACCTCATTAAAATAACAATATTATAATCTCAAATCTAAAATTATAAACAAATATAATTTCTCCATCCATACATATTGTTCATTAAAAAAATTCGCCGACTTTCACCACTCATCACACAATCAATGCTTTCACGTTAGTAAATATTCCAGTAAAACATCGGTGAAAGTATCGTATGAACTTTATAAGAAAACTTATATGAACTACTTATATGAACGTGTTATATGAACTACTTGAACTATAAATCAATACGTATCGTACATAATAGTATACAGATAAAACAAATATTTACGTAAGCTACCTATTTAAATAATGATTAAATATATACCTCAAGTACATATAAAATATGGTGATGTCCTACGGGTAATACATTTCAATTTTTACATAATGTATAGTTCTGTTGCTGGAATATGAGTAAACTTTCTTTCCTGGGAAATACTGCAGTTAATTAATTCATTTCGTTTTAGTTAATACTAGGAATCAGAGCGTTGCATGAAGTCGTAGCAAAGCCTTAAATTTCTTCATGAACATTCTGTTTCCCCACCACATAATTATCTGCTCATCATTACAGTCTTTACATGCTTTCCCACTGGATGTAATGAAAATGCTGAGAATGATGTGAAGGTAATAGGTATGTGTCTTTTGGAGTTGAAAATAATATGAGAGTCTCAAGTTTGAATATCATGGTGGAATCAATTCCTTTGATACTAAAATATGAAAGATATGATAGAAAAGCACGCGATGTGCGAATGAAAGTTCGTGCTGAAATGAAATCCCTCAGCTAATTTCAGTCTGAAGTTTCTCACAATGATAATGGGGACATAGAGAGAATGTTTGCTAGGGAATATCTGCATTCTGGATGTATCATGCATTGTGTTGTGCTTATTAATTATCATTAGGCAGGGAAGCATCTCATGCCACGAGTGATGATAAGTCTTTGCGAATCCCATCATTGGGAGTACAAAATTCCTAGCTAACTAAAAGTCAATTTAAGTTGCCACAGATTTGTTAGCTAATCGTAAGTGCTATTTCCTGGATGTTGCGGATTTTGTGTTCACAAATGTGTTGTCATGCAGCTATTAATAATGCATACACTCTAGTGTCATTCCAATTTATAAGAAAGATATAGTCCTTGCTATAATACTTAACTTAAATCTATAGGTACTTACATCATCACTCTGATTGTCAAAGCCGTTGGCTGCCATTGCGGAGGTAGAAGGTTGATCAGTGTCGTCTATTGTACTCTTAAGCTCATTGAAATTTTCAAAACAAGAGTTGCTGTGATGATGGTGAAAGCCATTAGGCAGCTCAGGAAATGTCGAGGGAATCGATCCGTTTGAAACGACTGGTGTCTGCGGCAAAGTCTACAAATCAAAATATCTTCCGTTAGCTATTTGGATCATCACCAATTTTAATTTTTTCCAACATCTCCATTTTCTCCCTTTGCTAGTAAAAGCTAGCCGCAGGCACAAAGTTATGGTTTCATCTTTGTGTCGTAAAAAACTATTTCAACGAAGAAATACTATAGACTAGTATAGTATCTTGTACGCAGATTATGTTGAAAGAAAAGAATCCTGCTCCTTTTACACTGATCATCATACTAAATTCAAAGAGAGAATATTAAATACTACTCCTTCAATTTTCTTTTATAGAGATCCCTTTTAAACTTCCCTCTGAATAATCGGAAGTTAGAAACTTGAGCCTTTTGGATTTTACGAACATGTATTGAATAGAGTATCAAATCTTCAGAGAGGAGTTTGGAGTTTCAAACAGTACACACAATGTATATGGTGTGCCCTAGAGGGAGAAGGGATAATTGCCAAAGCTCTTAAGACACGACGACCTTCCGAACCAGAGCCAAGTGCAAATATTATGAATGTGATAGGTAAGCAAGATGCAATCAATTCTTAAAGGCTTCCCTACTCTATCCGCTCTCCTCGCATTAACTCGTACACAATGGACAACTCGAGAATCGCAAGACAAACATTGAGGAAAGCTAGCTAAAAATGTTACGTGCTTTCCTTGCCCAGATAACTATATACAACCTAGGAAAACATGTTGATAATATTACAAGGGAATGTTCTGTATTACAGTACAACAACTCTGCAACTATACGAGCATATTAGACACGGGAGACTGAACTCACCTACACACTACATACATACACATCACGGAAAAGTGAAGAAACAGATAGTCTAACAAATCGAATCCAGGATCGCAATGCAACGTGTGTGTGTGCAAAGATATGTTGTGGGATGGTATACTATAGGAGGAAGATGGAAGCTAACAATGAGACATGTCAACACGAAGAGCAAGTTTAGTTATCCTTCTAAGGGTCCCTTGGGGCCAGATAAGAGTTGTGTATTAAATATGACGTGAATGGGAAAACGCGATCAGAAATGAAATGGGTCTTCGGATCAAATGAGTCTGTAGGGAAGAGTTTGTGGTGAGCGCGGATAAACATCCTTCTCTAATTCAATGAATGTATCTCCTTCTCCTAACACAGATCCCTACACAGAAATGTTCCCAAACTTAACTTCCTTCCTTCGCCACTCCTTTATGCATTACATAGTTGAACTTTGCTTTCTTTCCAACTCCCAGACATCTTCATACTAATAATAATTGTAATCAAGTTCCTATTGGCTTTTAGCCTCACTTATTTTATACGACTTAACTTATAACGAAACGTTTCCTCCAGCTATCAACTGCAGCATTTCCCTCTTACATAGTGCAGAATATCTTAAAAACAACAGAGAAAATATCTCATTAAAAACATACGATGTAAGTATACTGGCCAATTCTGTCCTTGTCATTTTAATCATTTAAACTATTCAAAGTTGTTTTTGTTTCCTTCAAAAATATAGTTACGTATAACTTATGTAACACATTATAGATATAGAGTTGAATAAATATCATAATGTACTAACTCTTTATCTTTTATTTGAACAGAGTGGTTAGGCAATGTTAAAGCTGCATTGTTTTATTTACTCTGTACATTATTCCGCATTAATTCAGTTTTCAAGGAGAGGAAAAGAGATTAATTCAACTTATTTCGAGAGAATAGCCTCCCAAATCCTTTTCTCACGTTTCAAAGAACCTAACTTAGTCAGTGATGTGAAACAAGCTAGATTTCCTAAATCCATACCGCCACTATATTCCCTTTTTGTCAGAAAACACATAATAAGTGTCTAGCCACAGACATTGAGAGAAAGAGAGAGAGAGAGAGAGGAGAGAGGAATAAAAACTCTAGAAACTTACTGTCCATTTATCTCCTAAGAAATTTGTAGTAGAACGATGACAGAAGAAATATTGAGCTTCGAGTATTTCTTACTAACTCACTGAGTTCACTCTAGCAAATCTTAGTTATAAATATAATATTATTATTATGCACTTTGTATAAACATTAGTCCTTATAGAGTGATAAAAATAAAACTCAGCAAAGATCACTTCACAAAGGAGAACCCCATGAACATTTCGAATCCCTTAAATAACAATGAGCATGTAAAAAATAAAAGCTGAGCATTTATTCAGGCTTAGATAAATAGGACTACCATACATAGCTCATATTATCCACAATCCGAAGAAAGATGGCAAAGTGACAAGAGTCCAGCCCAACGCCCTGGGACGTCTTTCTAATCGTTTTTCACGTACTTTATCCTGGATTCTTTTTACCCTTCCTTTCCTTTGTTAACCATTCAAGAAATATCGTTAGGTTTATCATGATCTCTTCTACAAATCTAATTACATGTCCAAATGCAGTCCATTATTTTAGACTAAGATTTCTTACTACCCAGAAATCTATTTCTTACTCAAACAACCAAATCTTATTAAACGCTGATTTAGCAAAATGTCATAAATCTCCTTATGAATATCAAGTCATGCATGCGAATTCCTTTGACAGGACTATTTGTTATTCTCTAAGAGGAAATAAGCTAATAATAATCCTAAGATTGATGATTCGTCATTCACCCGTACTAATTCGTCCCCCCCCAGATGCATTGGTGTAAACCTTAACAACAGAAAGACTCAATCATTCATGATTCAATTAAAAAACATGATAATATTATTAACAAAAATCCGCCAGAGAAACAGTTTTATAGTTAAAAGTTAAAACTGCTTAAAAGATTACTTTAACCGAAGACAGAAGAAATAATATAATCAAAATTAACGTCAACATAATAATTAAAATATTTCATTATTTATTTTCATCCAGTTACATAAAGACAGAGGTTTAAAATTATTCACTCCAATTAATGCATCTACCAATGTTATGCAGATGGTCGATTGCTGGTAGGTTTGGTCCAGTAGATCGTGAGAAAACATAAATAAATTGCATCAATTAGACTCACCTTGTTTTTGCGGGCACTCTTCTGAATCTTCCTGGCGTAATAGTACATGGCCATTATCAAGGGATGGGAGTAAGGACGACAGTATGGCCCAATTAAAGATCAAGTGCTGCTTGAATCCACTGTGTTTCTGCTGGATGCATTAATGGAAGAGTGTTCACTTAAAGTCTGCCAATAAACAAATTCATAGAGATGGAGATTTGGTGTACAAGTGTTGTACAACACAAATGTAGTGTGTTAATGGGAATGAAGGAGAGTTAGCAGATGGAGATATAAGGAAAGGCAATCTGCTCTCCGTCTCTAGTTGATTTTAGTAACAAAAAGCTCTTGAGCATGGACAGTGCGGCTAAAGTTGTGAGAATGGGTTCTGTTATGTGTAATGATTGGGCCCATTCGTAAAGTTTAAAGGCTCGTTATGTTTATCAGGAGAGTACAGAATGGAGGAGAGAGAGTTGAAGTGCGAGTGAGGATGGGCAATTGAAAAGGACATTCACATTTACATTGGATTGTGTGAGTAGAAACGTAAAGCTAAGTACCGATAGCTAGAGACATAGGATCCGAAACCTATTTTTCATGACTTCATGACACTTACAAACCTTGCAGATCTTTTTAATACGCACCTACATAGATCTTGGCAGTCACTACTCTGGTTTTCTTTAGATTACTCTGTCTTCGTACTTTATCGCTTATATTTTCTGCTTTATTGCCCGATAGGAATAGTCGAGCTCCATATGTCACTGACACTTGCCTTTTTTCCTTTTACTGGAATTTCTTAAGTAACTATACGTACATATCACAAGGCACCTGTTTTCTCCTACAACACTCTCTCGTTTACACAGAAAAATATTATTCTTATTTTAGATTCCAATGATAATGCTAATAATACATTCAGACAGACAGACAGATGTGCTTGCTGCTGGAGAGAAAGTGTTTTTTGACAGTTCACCCCTTTCACTTTTCAAAATGCATATTTCATTTTTCCCAATGTGAGACTTTATACATGTACGCCCTTACTACTTTAAATAAAACTCAAATGTCATCGGATTTCAATGGGAATTCTCCTTGCATTACAATACTTACATTGAATTCTTAAGAATCGACTTGAATCTCTCCGAATCACCTTTCCTTTATGTACACATATAAATACGAGTAGCACATTTCACATCGCACAGTTGTGCTATGCTAGATAAAAAAGTTCTTAGGTTTGCATGCATGCAGGTAGCTTCATAATAATCCTCCCTCTGTGAAAGTAAGTTGCTGAAGACTGCCACTCTTAGCTTTCTAACAAGAACCGACGAAACTTTATATATAAGGCAAGGTCAATTCTCAATTCCAGTAAAAATCAAGTCACTTTCACTTATGTAAAATGCATATGAGATAAAACATAATAGTAAAAAAGATTGAATTGAACATCCGAATAGAAAACCTTAGTACATATATACAAGAACCAGCAAAAATATTATAGGAATCAATTCACGACGTACTTTCTTTTGCTTTCTATCACTAACTTATGTAAGTAGTTATAGTATTTATGTCCGATATATGCTATACAAATATCTATGTACATATATATTATAAATTGTATGCTATGGAGAAACTAACGTTTCAAAAAAAGTAATTCAAACTTATATTTACGATAGTTATAGGAAGAATGAGTGGAGGACTTACTTAGTGTAGTGTACAGTTGAGGTAGAGATAAGAATAATTTCTTGCCAAAGTTTTCAACAAGAATGGAAGTGGAAAGCGGTTGAAGAGAACAAAACGAAACTGAGTTGAGCTCAAGTCCTGAGCGACTACACTCCAGGCCCTCATAACATTTCTCACTTGGTTTCCTTAAAAAATCACTTCATCTTCAACAACAATGATGATCTATGGGAGTTTTTATTGCGTTCCCTCCCGAAACTTTGGCAATTACAGATTTTTCCGCTCCAGACTCTTTACTACATAAGTAGTGAGTGCATGAGTTGTACTTGCCTATGTAACAACGGGCTACTTACCCAGGCTAAACTACCTAAACTGAGGTAATCTAATACTTACGGAGCTTCTACCTCAGGATAGATAACTTTAATATACAGGACACAGAAGATATGATCGAGCTAGACAGGGCAGATGAGAAGAGAGAAGGGAACAAGAGAAGCCTTTTCAGAGCTACACAGTCAACGGAGACGAGAACCAGACTGGGAAAAGGATAAATATCTTTAAAACCTCTCTCAGCTTGTCTCAATGTTGAAAGGAAGGAAGCTCCTTGAGGCAATTTCGATTTCTTTATGGTTGACTCGTAGCTTTTTCTCTGCTCAACAGCTCGACACGACGGAGAGCAATGGAGAAATACGACTACATAGCAAATAATAATAATATCATCACTCTGTGGCTTCACTACACTTCCCAGATGTGTTCCACCAACCCACCTACGTATTTATGTAAGGGGAAAGTCAATGGATCTAACTCTTTTCCTCTCTTCTGATCTGTTACGACCTTTCTACTACTTTTATTCTTCAGTTGACGGATTCAGGGCAAACTTTTACTTATCTTTTTCTGTTGGTTTATTTTATTAGAGTATAATGTGATGAGTAGTTAACTACTAATACTATTATTGCCAAAAACTTCTATTGATATCTACCGTATGTACCTTATACAATGCGTCACTCTAGGGTGAAAGTTTATTTCATTTAAAAATTACTTTTCTTACTATACTTCTCATCTCACTTTATATGTCTCAACAAAATAACTAAAGCTGACAGTAGTAGTAGGAAAGAGAAAATCGGAAATTAAATCATAGCTATTACCGGTGGAGAGTGATAGTCATATAAACACAATAGAATTATAGGTGTCTAGAAAAAAGAGAAAGTCTATAGACAGAACCACGTGCAGAAAAATGTTCTTCCGTAATTTCTTTGAAAGGTTCAACAAAGTTTCTTTCACCATAACTTCAGAAAAGGTAGAACAGGTATGTTTTAACACAGTTAAAACCTGTATGATCCTACAACGCACGATTTTCTGTATCTATCGTGTTATTTATGTATTTGTAAGTGTTGTTGATCTTAGGTAAATTGAGACTATTAGGTGTGAGAGAGCGATTCACTGTTGAACTGCCTTTTCAGAGGATTGATGTTGCTCTTTTGAGATATTATGTGGATGGGATTACTGAGAGAAAAGGAAGAAAACCGGTTTTCTGGCGTTGTGCCGCGTCGACGCGACCCAATGCTTTTGCACTCGACTTTAATACTCACTCACTCTGAAAACACGAGTAACCACTAGTAAAATATTACAACTAATGGTGAGTAGGGGACTAGGTACCTCTGCCTAAATACAATGCAACAAAGTAGAAGCGTTGTCTTTCCGTAGTAAAATCCGTGAGAACAGAGTTAAAGGAGGATAGAAAGGAAGACTAACTAAGAGTTAGTAATAATCTTTCAATAGGAAGAGAAGAGACCGCCACAGGAGGAGTGGATCACAATCTCAAGTCAACTCGTGTGGTTTCCTTTGGCTCAGTACACTCAGCTGTGGCAAAGAGCTGTCTCCCACCACTCAACTCTGGCGAATTTGGTCGCCGATGCTATTTAACTTACTAACTTGGCTAGAAGAGAGTGTAGAGAAGGAAGGGGAAGGGCTCGGAGACAACTAATAGTCTAACATCTCCAAGATTTCTCAACAGTTCAGCTGAATTTGGTTCAGGCCCGTGATTTCCCTTCTCGTACGCACACTGCTTCTTCTCCAGTGGAAATTGAATGAAAGAACGCACTCGTGGTAGATGGAAAAGGAGAGTGCGAAGAGGAACTACAGATATGTATGAGTATGTGTGTAGTATTTACATTGGACGTTGTAAATAAATCTATGTAACCATTCAGTATTCACTAGAGATCCTTCTCCAGAATAAAATAGCTAACTATACATACAACTACTTTCCCCTAGCTACTTACACAAGTAAAAGCTACAGCGACCAGAGAAAAGAAAGTAGTAATAGGAGAACATGACGCGTATGTATGTAGGTGCCCGTATTTTAGTCGAATCTGATTTTGTTGGACGTGACTTTCTCCAATGTAGAGACACACAGGACGAGAACTACTTTTACTTTGTATCTGTAGGTAGGAAGGTGGATTGTAGGTAGTCGAAAGAAAGTAGTGAAAATTAGATTGCACAAAGTGGAAACGATAGGTAAGGAAGTTAGCGTACATTTAGTAGATTCCTTTTATCTGTATTCGAGTCACATGTAAAATGTATATGGAGAGAGACTGCATTAATTCCATTGGGAAAGAACTCATAAGGCAAATGCATCACAATAAACTCGAGCAAATTACTCTGTAATGTAATTACATGCGAATAATTTAGCAGTAATGCAGTAGTCAGAATGCTAATAAAATTCTTAATGCCCCTACTCTTCCTTGCTACCCTTCTCTTATGTATTTAGCAATTCTGCTTTACTTATTGCTACAGAGTGAACGTGTCGTGTCCTGTCATCTGTTACGCTCTACTGACTTTCTCTACGACTGTGTTTTGTTTTGCGGCACTTAAATGGATTCATATGTGGGCGCGTGGGTTTCCCTTTCCATTATTGTGGGAATTAGTGCTATTCCTATAAAAAATTCGTGGGAAATGTAGCCAAAAAGCTTTGTTTCCCTTTTTCCACATTGCACAAGTAGTTATGGAGCGAAACTCTTTTTCTTTATTAGGTTAGAGCCCTATTTCTAAAAGAGTGTTACTGCTTCTGTCTGCTCATTACACAAATCCCCTATTAAGCAACTCGTTCTTTTTCATCTTCCCTTATACTTCTATATATGTATATATATAGTAAGATGTGGGTTGGGGTTTCAGCTCCGTTCTTCTGGTCACTTAGCATTAGCTACGTAATTTATGTGCGAGCAGAAAGAAGAGCTTACTTTTTCTATTAAAATCTTCATCCTGCGCTCTCCTCCTTTCGCTAATAGACAAGTGCTGAATAATTCTGAGGAGAAAATGAAGTTCATCCTTCTCCTCCTCTCATTTCTAATCTCCAATAAGAAAATAGACGTAAACTTTACAGGATTTATTGTTTGTATACACTAAGCTTCCCGAGATTAAATGAATTATACAGCTTTACAATGGAGAACCCTGTTATTATTATTAACCATGCTATGTAGACATCTGCGGCACAGTTTATTTGAATTCTAAACGAGTCTAATAATAAACTGATTCACACTACAAATGAATTGTATACTGCTCTACATTTTCTTGATGTATAGAAGAAGGTCATCACATGCACTCATTCTACTAATCCAGAAGACAAAGGAGAAAAGGGACTTTCTACTACTAAGAAATTGTAAAAGGGCCTGAACAGAAAACCAACAAAACTTTCGGCATCACCACCGGAGCAGAAGAGGAAGAGACGGAAGTCAGTTGTAAACAAGGGCGGAAAACGCATTAAATTACCTCACAACAAACCTCCCAGGCGTTCCGAGCAAACTTCTCAATTTCTTATTGCATACATACTACTGTATAACTAAAGGAGAAACTGCTATCTTGGAGACAAGTCTTTGACTCTATCTTTCCACTCAATCTTCAATATTAGCGACCAGGAATGAGCAGACAGAAATTCCAAGTTATATATTATTATAGTCACTAAATGAACATTCAGCTTTATATGATTTTCCCTCTTGCTCATACTTAATACACTCCTCTCTCTTTCTCTCTATAACTCTCTAAACCTTTATAATAGATCTCCATCACACTTCACGTTACACACGCTCGAATAGAAATACATGTTACAAGTTATACAAGTGAACTTCTCTCGCCTTACTTCCTAGTTCGACTCAGTTCAGTTAATTCACCTTCTATGGCTCCATTCTCCCTCTGCACACACACAAGACTCTTTACTACTCACACAATCACCCGGGTAGTAGTAGTCGTCGTCGTAGGAGCTCCTAGTCAAGCAGAGCATGAAGACAGAACCACAGGACAAGGAAAAGCATACACTTTCACCTTAGCATTAGATTGGACTCCGTTATGTCACCTTCGCACACTTCTCTCTATTCCCTGAAAGGGAAAACTTGACACTTAATTCACATTTGAACTTTCTCTTGTTTGACTCACTCGCTTTAGTTAATGTATATTTGCTTAGTCAGCCCGTCTGTACTATCTTTTTCCAACTTGTCCTAACTCTATCTATTATGCACGACCTCCATTTATGCCAGCTTTTTATTTTTGACATTTACATGTCTCCTCGCTAATATTTACTACACTCCTACTCATGCAAATGTAATGAGCTTTTCCATGAAAAAACACTATTTTCACAGTCATCAATTAACAAAATATGCCTTATGCTATACTTCCTCATTTAAGTAAATATAATATCAGCAAAAGGAGTATTTAATTAAAACGAAAATTGATGCACTAACAAATTACTTCTTTTAATATGTCTTCAATTAAAGTTAATGTTACTGAAAATGCCGTTCTTTGTATATTACATTTATCTAGGTGGCTTCTCTATGCCTACAGGGTGACCTGAAAGTCCTTCACGCACTACTTTCACTTTCATATGCTAACCTACAAGGAACTTTCACTTTCA
This sequence comes from Tomocerus nigrus, assembly GCA_019776505.1. NCBI lineage: Eukaryota > Metazoa > Arthropoda > Collembola > Entomobryomorpha > Tomoceridae > Tomocerus > Tomocerus nigrus. The sequence continues at coordinate 21,454 of JABASI010000564.1, read as the reverse complement.
CACGAATAAATTTCCCAAGGAACTTTCCTTTACCTTCACATGCATTAAATCACAAAGGTCTGTGAAAACCTTTCGTTTCTGTGAAATATGGCAAAATCATTTAGGTAACAGAAGTCATATTAGGTAGTATGAACGGTTTTAATATTTCATCCTGTACTAGCAGCATATGGGAAATGCTAAATGGCTTTAATTTTTTTTGTGTAGTATCAATTTCAACTTTATATAATTTTACTTACGATTTTTACCTCATATTTTTATAGCTAAAAAATTTCACTCACTGTACAAATATACTTACTTTCCGGTATACAGTATCAGACTACAAAGTATCCCCAAAATTATTTTCCAGAGTAGTTGACTAATCAACTGTTCCTTCACGTTTAGTTCTTCAGAGAGCGAGTGTCATGCCAGGTGTCATTGTATATCTAATATTGTTCTATGACGGGAAATGTCATTTGCATTCCTCTTTATGCAAATCTGCATGTGGGCTGTAGACACTGGAGGTACCTATGAAGATTGTATTTCCGCGTAAGTTCACTTTATCCTTAGCTTGCGACAATTTCTACTTTATATTTAGTCTTATAATTGTAAGATACAATTATGCAGATAGTAAATTAAGTGAGAGACATTTGTATCCTGGTGAGGAGCGGAATGTGTGGGTGAGAAAAGTAGAACAGTCAGACCTATCAAAATTCAACACTTCTTTATCTCTATATTCGTTGTGTTCATTTCTCTCCCACCGACACTAATTTTAATTTCACACAAAGAATATTTGACATTTGGGCCGTTATTATGCACGCCACAGGAGATACCCTTGTTAATACAATAATAGTATTCCCAAACAATCACCATTATTAATGGTTTTATTTTCTACTTGGAAGTCATTGTTGCCAAATAATCCGGCTTTGGAGTGTTTGTCTTGGATTGTTTGAGAGTAAAATCGATTATTCAGGTCAGCAGGGAAGTCTAAGCGTAATTTGGGCAAACGAGAATATCATAGTACTGTTCCAGTGAGTAGTGGCCCAATTTAACCTTTGCATTATTGCATTACTTTTATGTTTATAAAGTGGAAAATATCATTCCATTTGGGACGAACGTGTTTTAAACTCTAGTGATGATAAAATTCAGGATTGCCTCGATATTATTCCAATCACAACGCTACCATTTCATTTCCAATCCAAAAGTAAATTGCTTCTTGTTTCCATTCCTTTCCCAACGGACAAGTACATAGTGAATGAACCAAACTAAGAAACTACGTAACAAGATGAAAAACTTAATCGCAAAACTTTCTAACCTGGAACAAGTACCAAGTGGAAATGATAAAAGCAAATAGTGGTTACGCATTAAAGCTTGGATGAAGTGGTCGTACGAATGGAACAGTGGTTAATATTAAATGCCGACTCTACTCGTCTACTTCACTTGTCCTCTCTGTACTCTTTACACATACACATAGCCAAATTAAAGTCTAAAGAAAATCTCCTATAAATCATGCATTTATGGCATACTTGCCAAGAAATTGCATTTCAGAAATGCAAAAGAGATTCTTAATTAGCACTTTAAATGACAATCACTAACAATAAAACATGTGCATAGAGAAGTCAAAACAACCATCTGCACTTCTGTGACTACTAAGATATTCTACAGTTTTTCTTACTTAATATTTTAGTATAATGTATGCACAAAAGGACTATGTGCAAAAAAAAACCACCCGAGCTAGACTTTTTTTGTCATTCTTAGAAATCGTTTTGGAATTTATTTGACCAAATCCTGTAAAATTCGTTTTTGGTTTTTCCATTATAACATAATTGATTCGAATTCCCATAATTTGAAATAGTCACTGACATAATGGCAACTGTAACTATATTTGATCAAAAATTCCACTAAAAAAATTCTTGATGGTTGAAAAAAATAGTGTCCAGGAAAAAGGGTACAACATGAAGGAACTTTAGGTGTTGTCATTACACAACACCTATGTCAATACTCCATCCTCAAATATTAAGAGGTAGCTACAAAATAAATCAAACAATTTTGTCTAGAATATTCTATTAGTATTTTCAGAGGGAACACCTAATTTAGATAATATTTTCTATATGTGATTAGAGAAGATACCTGGAAAAGGAAAACTCAAGGCCGACGTATTCCCCATGCCCCATGTGTTCCCTACTTTCCCCATCCAATTTTCCACAATGAAATAAGATCCACTTGACTTGATTGGCTCCCTAGACTTGAGCATATCTACTACGGAAAGGATAAGAGACTATAACTTCTTTGGACTAGTTAGCACATTGAATCAGAGTGGAGAAAACAATCTGAAAGTCAACGTCAACTAAACTGTATCCATCGTCTATAAGTAGTTCTCAGTTGGCCTTGTCTTGTGTCTTCTTTTGTTCATAGTACACCGAAAATACAGGGACTATATGTAAGAAGTGGGTAGGTATATAAAGTTCGGTTAGTATTTCTGTTGGAACATTATAGTAATTTTATTCCTCGCCTTCCTTTGTGTGTTAACAGAGGCATCATCACCAGACGCTATATAACTGACATACCACAGAATATTAGAAGAAGACTTCAGAGTTGACTATATTATTATAGGCTCGTCTCCTTATGCCTAACTATATGTAGTCTCTGTGTGTAATGAAATCTATGCAGTGCCAGGCGAAAAGGAATAAAATAAAACTAACTTAGTTTAGCTGAGCTTTGCAAGACAAGACAAGTCGTGGCATGGCATGGCAAGGCCAGCAAGGGTTGACAAGATAGCAGTTTAGCTAACGTGGCGTAACATAACGACTGGGAACAACGCAACCCGAGTCAACGCATCAACTCCATTATAAAGTTACTTTACTTATGTATGTAGTTGTAAGTGCTACACGGATAATAGTCTAGTGTAGTGAATCGCAAAAAGAATGGCCCAAATGAAATTTAAGGAAAACTTTCCTCTTTTAAACTATTTGTAGTTACTTAGGAGGGCAGACAAGATAGAGCCAACTTGACTTTCCATTGCACCAACAATAAGAAAAGTCACAGAAGATTCAAATGGCAATTGTACTAGTTGCCCTATTTTCTGTCTGTTTATGTATGTATTGAGAAAAGAAGGATGAAACTTGACATTAAAGACCGGGATATTTCCCAGGTATCTACTCCCACTCCCACTCCTACATCCTAGTATACATACTTTAAAGAAGCTTTACTCTTCTTACCCACTACTACTATGGTATTTCGGGAACTCACCTTTGGCAACGAATAAATTATACATGACTCTCCTTTATTAAAACAGCGGTTGTCAGCTTTACTTCCAGACTCTTGACTTTCCTTCACCGAGTACATCGGCAAATGGAATCTTCTTCACAGCAGCCATGAAAACTAATTGCTTCCAAATTATTTTCTTTGATATTCTGCTCAAGCGTATTAAATTATGGAAAGTAATCATAATTTTAAACCACCATGTCAAATATGTAAATTTTGCCGCTACTATCAAGTCTAGTCGCTAGTGAAAATGACAAAGTATAGCATTAGGCACGTCATTTTCAGAAAACTTTTATTCTATTAGTACTTTTGGCAGAAAATCATATTTGCCCGCCAATATGTTAGTTATGAAAGTTTTCCATTTTCGTGCTCTGCATATTTATTAGTGACTGGCGACAAGTGAATAAGTTGTTGACTTGCCTTTCATAACCCCAAAAGAGATTTTTCTAACATTTTTCTAAATGGAAGATACAATTAGAGTTGCGGTAGTAGTAACATTAGGTAGATGAGAGACGTCGCTATTGGGGTATAATATAACGTTACTGAATAATGGTGTGTATCAAATTAAAATCTTATCTGTATCTTAGGAATTCCAAAGAGAAAAGATGAATAGCCTGCTGCTTCAAGTTTCACATGCTAACTTTTTTGAGTCAGGAAATAGATGGAAAGTCTCTTCGTTAGTAGCATCCAGAGTGAGTGAGTGGGGGAATACTATTTCTCCCAGACAAGGTTCTTTTTCATTGCTTATACAAAAGTTAATGTACATCTCTCGTAGAGTAGTTATTCATGTAGTATTCATGATTTGATGTATCTGGCCCTATATCAAAGGTCTATCTATACTTAATACTATCCTTTTCCTATATATTTATAGTACTTTTGTCTCTCTGGTTGTAGTGGAACTATTTATTCACAAGATATCAGAGAGAGAAGAGGGAACTGGAGTAAAACTGGAGAATACATAGTATCCAGTCAAAATGACTTGAATTTGTATAAGTTTACTTAGGTATAGTTGAAGAGGCAGATATCGGCAGAGATAAGAAAACACAGAAGAGAACAGTTCAAGTCCTTGTAGTTGTTTTGTACGCCTGGTTGGAAGAAGTGAATGAAATTGAAAGATGCCATTTCATTTGATGCTGTCAAAGGCCTGCTTTGACTTTTTCTTTGGCCCATCTATCTGTAGTCTCCTGTTACCATTTGACTTGTCTGGGATGAAGAACACTCTTTTTCTACCCTTCTTCTCTGAAAATGTATATAAATATATTTTCATATGATTTTCACATATTACAGAAAATAAATAGTAACTAGGCTGAATGCACCAAGACACAGATACAAATAAAAAACAGAAATGCACACATTACGTAAGATATATGTGTATACTATATAGTGTCTGTGCACACATATCTGTGCCTTGAGTGAACCGATATTTCATATTTTTTCTCTTTTCGTCAAGGCGGAAAGCGAAATGAAAGGAGAAAGTTAGCTTTCACTGCAAGTTGCGTACATGTCTGTCTTTTTCTGTGAGGAGTACATAAAATATATCAAGAATAGTATATTTGATGATATGTATGTATGTAAGACAAGGCATTATGGAGTTTTAGCTACTTTTCCTCTTATCCCTCAACGGAAAATCTATGGAAATAATGTACTTTGCATCGTCGTGGCGTAATGCAATTCAAAAATTCAGGATGCCACATCACTGACGGAGTGTATACTACTTATAGTATAGCTACATATCCTAGATTTAAGTACGAATGCTTATACATTTTACGAATAGAAAGAATAAGCCAAGCCATGTGTGGCCTTTTTTGGTTAGACTTCCTTGGAGTAGTGCCTAGTGGTGGAAGGGAAAATTCCAGAGTGTGTGAATTGAAGAAAAGCCAATTCAAACCATAAGTAGGTATAGGTATGCATGAAATGCTGGAGAAAGCCTTTTGTGAGCAAGGCACGGCAAGACGCTGAAAAAATATTTTCAATGAGAAAATATGCATAGAAATGGGTAGACGACCTGGTTGCATTATATCTCTGAATACATTATACTTCGAGTCGGAAGTAGAAGATTACCTGATGAAATGGGTGGCAATAAGAATTGATTATGCAGACAAGGCAAGGCAAGGACAAGACATCACATGTGGACAGATAGTAAACGAAAAATAAACGCGCAGCTGATAGCTAACACCAGATATAAGGGTTCTACCACCAGAATAGCCTCTCCTAAAATAAAATCAGCGAGATGGATGAAAAAACGAATTTCTTTGCCAAATACGATGTGACTTTGCTTTTTGACATTGTCCTTTGTTGTTGCTTTGCGTGCAAGTCAGCAGGGAAATGACAGTTCAAATGTTATTACACTAATAAGCAAATGGTTTCTAGTTTCTTTGATAGACATATCATAACATCCTATTTTCCTTCTGGAATACTCAAAGTGTTAGTAAGCAAAAAAAGCAATATCAATATCCATTAGATTATACATCATGTAATAGTAATATGTACGAGTCCCTAGAGTTCATTGCCCCATTGTCAGTCACCTATTATGTCAGAAAAAACGTTCTGAATGAAAATCATCTCATTAGAGAGACATCCAACCCTTTTCTACGATAACCATTATATCTATTTGCTTGACGTAAGCCATAACTGTAAATTCAGTGCCTCTTCCATTCTCATATCAAACCTAATGAATGTTTGTTCCACTTAACTTCAAATTTCCAGTACAAATAGATGTAGGTACCTTGTTCAAATTGTTATCCAGGCATTGTATATACCAAATTAACATTTCTTTATTTTCAAGCTGCATTTATAGAAAGTCATGCAATTATACTATTGCACCAAACAGGCATATGAATCAAATTATCTTGCAATTGCAGAATAAGTTAGAACTTACGAACCACTAGCAAGTCGTTGATACAATGATGATGAACCATTAAGGCTAACTTGATAATATTATTTAAGGGTTAAGATTTAATGGACATTAGCAAGCACCTATAAAGTAACAATAAACATGTAGTTGTGATATTTTTTCTAGAGGACTACTCGTACCGTACATAAATCAATATTTTCAGAGAAACATCTCCACACTAATCGATTTTTCACATTTGAAAGTAATTGGCATCACCTATTTCAGAGAAACACCTCCGCACACGAAATCGATTTTCCTACATTTGAAAATTAATTGATATCAACTCCTTCAGAGAAACACCTACACACTGAATTGATTATTCCCCCTATGAAAACTAACTAACATCGCATATGACAGAAAAATACGTCTACACTAAATTTTCAGAACTGACTGTAGAAATTTTTCCCCACTTAATTGACATTACCCCTTTCAATACAAAATTATGTGCATATATGATGTACATCATGAACAAAGAACTTATGTAGTTCACATTACTACTTTCTCTTTTCTTACACAAAGTCCATAAGATATACTTTCACTAATCTTTCCCTTGTACTTGCTATAGAGTTTGCTCTAAATAATAATGCCATTATTTTGTGAAAGTTAATGAAATAATGTAGATGGTTAGATGAAAGTGGTTCGAAAGAGAAAGTGGGCTGTGAACTTGTTTTTTATTCATTTGTATTTTTATACTTTTTCTGACAATATCAATTTAGGTACATTAGTTTTCGAATCGGGATCTGGGTTATAAGATTCACCTGTGTATTTGTATATACAACAATTTCTAATAGTCATTTACGTATGTAATGCGTATTTATATTCTACCGTAACTTTCGTAAGATTATTTTAGTAAGAGAAATCTATTATTAGATCACTTCTCCGTTGGTGCAAAATGAGACATTTAAAATAATATTGAGAGGTTGCTTGAACCCTTTGGCTGTCCTGTTCCCTGCTGCATGGTTCCTGCAGTAATGTAATTGAGAAGAGCTCTTTGAAGTGAATTCATCAGCACTAGAAATTTAATCAACAGGAAATAAATGGAAGTGACAGTAATGTAAATGGAAGCGAGAGTGAAATGACACTAATCTAATTTACAATTCCAGTGTAGTGTTACGGGACAGCGTCTGCTACTTGTTAAAAGATTAAATGTAGAAGGTGACAGGACATGTTCTCAGCATTGTCTGTCACTTTCTTCTTGCTTAATATTATAGCTATTGGACTCCAAGGTTGTGTTAAAGCAACACTGGGGTCTGCTCTTATAACATTATAATAAAGTCTTTTTAACAAAATAGTGAAACCTTACGGAGTAGACTTCGGGTCCAGAAACATTGTGTTCATACTGCATTTTAAAGTTAAACGATACTTCAGATATACTGACACGAGTATAGCAGCAAGCTAACAATTAAACTTTCTGCCAGGGCTGTGCAGAAACTTAGTTAATGTCTTCAATTGAATCCCCAGTCCATTCTTATCCCTCTATGGAAATAGCTCCTTTCAAGGAATTTTAAATTAAATAAAGACCCTTGTATCAAAATAATTGCTTCCAGTTATAGTTTTCTAACAAAATTCCCTGATTTTAGTCCAATCTTTTTCTGTGCATATTTAATTATACTTGTCTTCTTTAGCCTGATAACTTTTTGAAATTTGAAATCGAAACTTTTATCTAATCCAAATTTTTAACGATTGTGAAACTTGGAGATACTGGGAAATAAAATGGAATGTTTGCCCGAAGTAATCTTTTAAGGGAGTTTCGTGTCATACTTAGAAGATTGCCAAACAAGAGTCAAAACGTTTTATATCTTAAAAAATAATTCACAGAATTCATGGCGGATTTTTGCTATCTCAGAATATGGAGTCATTTTGGAAACAGGGAGATAACTGTTAGAAAAACAGTGTGCAATTTTCCCCATTTCCCTAATTTTCCCAAGTTGTGCAATTCTCCCTTTTGTAACCGGTGAAATGTCAGAATAGATATCCTAGCATGCTAGCAATGCTAGGATATATTTATAATAGATGCTTTCTTAGGTTAGTGGAAAGGGGAAGGAGTGAAGGAGAAGTTAGGAAGAAAGATGCTCTTATTCCGTGGATGGGACTTAATTCTATTACAATGGTTTTCTTTAAGTATTGCAGCTTTCCATGCTGCTTTCTATAGAATTCTGTTCATTTAACGACTTATTGTACGTTTATATTCATTCGGAAATAGACTTCGAGTAAGTCCTATTGAAAGTGGGAATAGTACCATATTGTAGAAAACCATTTCGTATGTCAATGGTGTCAAGTGAAATGATCACAAGGTTACTTAAGTCGAATCAATTAAACTCAAAGGAGCCAGTGAGAAATGGAGACGGAACTACAGTGCTTTCCTTTTACTCGGTGAATGGCTAATATGTCAAACCAATTCGCTCTGAATCAAAGCGAAGTTACTTGGCCAAATGTTGTTCAGCGTGTGCTCCAACTTGATTTAGTCCTTTGATGTACGAATGGAAGAAATAGAGAATCTGAGAAAGGTACTTACAATCCTATGAATATTGTACGCTTATTTCCATTACATAATACTACTGACAGAAGTAGAAGAGTAGATAACTATTTTAAATGTGCCAAAAAGCTACATAATTCACTTGTGAAGCATTACATTACAATTTAAGTTAAGTATATACTCATGTAAGAAATATGTTATTTACTGGTTCAGCCTTCCTAATAATGGACGTTTCAACAATGTTATATTGTTAAACTAATTGTCTCCAGATTTTACATTGGCACATTAGGTACTTTCTTCTCGGTTACAATATTATATCAGTAAATGAAATCACTTTATATCATTAGATAGTTTTATATATCAAGAGTCCAAAGCATATTTTTAACATTCATGGTAAAATTAGTTCTTGCATAAAGAATTTCTTGTAGATGGATGTGTCAAAAGTTACACAGAATGAAACTGATGTCAAAAATTGTTATACAGAATGAAACTGATGTCAAAAATTGTTACAGAATGAAACTGATGTCACTGATGTGTGACACAATCTGATAAATACCTTCACTAAACAACTTTAATTTTAATCCTAACTTTCGCTTGTAAATTGTGAAACAGTGATTACTATTGACTAATCTTGGATTCATCTCAATCTCATCTTCAATGCGGGTCACATACCTATATACTTATATTTACGTACAAATAAACCGTAAATATTTCTGTACCTTTAAACACTTAAGTAGTTGATATTTTTCACAAGTGTACCAATAATACGTGTAGACGTTGGAAAATGAAATCGGGTTTACCAGCTTTTGACAATATTGTTTCAGTGCACAATTCTTGGCGAGTTTCGAAGCGAAGGGAGCAATAGAATTTATAAAAACAATAAGTTTACATAATTACAACGTTCTAGTTCTAGTAGTATTTCTTCTAGAGTTCGTATACTTACTTGTGCCTGATTTAAAGCAATTTCTTGCTGGAGGAAATTGATCTGACATGGAGAAAATAAATTAGTCATTTTTGCCTGAAGTTATCCCAATTCAAGTTTGTCAGCAGTCGCTTGTTCTTAATAAAGACGTAGTCAATTTGAATTTTGTGGTAGGTAGGTTATTAGTCTGTTTTCATCATGCATGCATTTATCGCAGTAGAACGTATATTGTATTTCATGTGCATACATAGAAACCAGTGAGCGACCATAATGCGTAAGGCCACGAGAATTCAATTTGTCAGAGTCGAGTGCAGACACTTACATCGTTACATCGTTCCCTTGCATCTAGACTTTAAATTCTGTAATATTTGGAGTATAAAATCAAAATTAGATGTATATGTAAAGAAATTGGGAAGGAGAGAGAGAGATTGAGGCTTGGATTCAGTGGATTTCTACATTGTAGAAATGTTATGCATTACCTCTAAAGTTTTCTTTTTCCCCGAGTTGAAAAAAGGGAAGAGAGAAAGTGAAGCTGTTAAAGTAGAAAAGTGTGTTGATACATATTAGAATATAAATGGTACATGGATTTGTTAAGTTAGGCTATAAGTTAGGACGGGACACACCACCACAACAAGAAAAGTTTTTTACATAATCATGATGTAAGGGAAGAGAAGTAGTGTGTTGTGGTATATGTACTAGTAGTAGTACATAGAAGCTAATACCTCATTCTTACTTAAAATATATGTGTATAAAATACAGTGTATGTATAAAGTAGAGGAGAATGTTTGAAGAGACATTCAGACATGGTATGTAAAGTTTTTCAATGCATAGATCTGTGTGTTCGTCAACAGAGAGGAGCTGATACGTGGTGGTGGTGCATGGAATTGGGAAAGACCTGCATTGCACACAGGAAACTTTGACAAAAAAGAAAAACAAGTCTGAAGTTAGTTGTTGGAAAATAGTAGCGGTGAAGACGGGCTGATAGTATAAGTAGTGTAAGTACCTACATACATGGTATGGATATAGTCCAGGATGTCAGATAGCCCCAAGGAAAAGGAAAGAAAGCAAAAGGGAAAGGATTATAGCTATATGCGAGATTACAACTCCCGACTTACATCCGCCACTCTCCTTCCCTCTAATGCAAGAAAGACAAAAAGGAAACAAATTTAAAAGGACAGTCTACACTTTTATCTGTGTACTTATATTGCAGAAACAATATGAGCAGAGTGTCGTTGGGTTGAATGTAGAAAATCCACACGGGTGTGTAGTGGGTAGCTGTAGACATAGAAAGAGAAGGTATATATACTTTCGTGTTGAAGGACATGTATAATGGCTTGACACACATGTAGTATAGTAGTCGCGAGGAGTAAGTAACAAGTGATGAGTAAACGACAGTGTGTACTAGGAGAAAAGTTGTAAAATGTAATAAAAGCAAAAAGCAAGTGGAAAAGTGTCAACGTACCAAGAGTAAATTCTATTTCGTGTGATGTGGTCGACGCTCATCCAAGCTCCTCTCTCTCTCTCCATGCAACTATATACATTCTATGTATGTACAGTTGGTGAAAACATGTAAGTCTCTCTTGTCAAATGTGTACACTGTATGTGTGTGCACACTAGACAACACCTTATTCGGATTTTCTACCTTTCTCTACCTCAAAGAGAGAAGGAGAGAAGGAAATGAGGGAAAGGATGGGAGAATTCTATTGGATTCCCTACATGCCGCTTTTCAAGTCTAAAGAGCGTGTAAAGTGCTTCCTTTAAGAAACGTGTTATCCTTAGCACCAAATGCGCTTCTCATTACATTACATTACACAACAGCTCAGTCTTCACTCGTAAAATACTTTTACGCCTTGATTAACACACGACCTGGAATAAAATAAAGATATGCATTCTTAAATTCCTCATCATTTCTCTCTACAAGCTCAGATTCTTACAAGAAAATAATAGAAAACGGAATTATATTACGTGATCGTGATAAGTATTCCAAATGAACTCTTGTTTCTCCAAGAATTGTGAGCACTATAGTAAGAAAATGTATGCTCTTCAACGAAAATTATACTGTAGGTATAGAATATAAGTATACTTACCTATTTCAGTAGTTTTTGTGTGTTTGTACTAAATTCTAAGGTGTAAATTTAACTCAAGTCCTTCAAAGGAAAATACTCACCTTTCCAGATAATGGCAAGTGCTATTATCTAAAAGAGAACGGCAGTTGGAAGCTTAAGGAAAAATGCAATTTTCGAGGACCGAGGGGCAGATTAGTTATTCGAGTCGGGGGCAAATAGTCGGCAGCCTATAAATCTGCCAAGGAATTCCTACTAAGAGACTGCACAGGACACAACTGGACTACTTTCCACATTGTCGTCCCTCAATTGGCGTGTAATGTGGAATTATTGTCCTTCTTCTCTACTTTTTAACACATATTCCCTTTTCAACAGTTGCGAATTTACGATTAGGAGGAAAGTTGACCCGCTTTATGGCTCACGGAATACTAAACTCATTAGCATATACCTAGAAGAATGATCATTCAGCTGGATCTCTTCCCACGTTGTACTTACAATGTAAGCCTAGAGGAGGCTTTTGGTCGACAAATCTGATTTCCAGATTAGTTACTTTAGAACTAATAAATACTCCGTGCTTATTCTAGGGATTCGTACATCAACCAAATACAAATTACACCTACAAGTTAGTCATGTTTGAATCACAAAGGATGTAGAACTGTAAATGTCATTCCTATTTTTATTTTAGCAATGTGTAATAATAGGTAAGTTGGTAAGTACTCCGTAAGCTCATTACAAAAGTATTAACCGTTAAATATTTGCTATTTATTCATTTATTCCAGTCATCTCATCTTAAACTCCTTTTCCAAAAACCATGGCACATGTAATAATTGATGGCAACTTCAATAATGCAGGTCCATTAAAAACCATGCATTGTAGTTAGTGTATTCCTATAACACTATTATGTCCTTTTACATATTGTTAGTAATAAATTAACAGGTGCACTCAAATTAAATTCATTCGAAATCCACGATTTCAATTAAAGAAATCCAAGGTGAGCCTAATTTGGGATTCCTGAACAACAACTACCCAATGATTACAATTTTTCGTCTCGACCAGTTTTTACATGTAGTCCCAATAGTCTTTTTCAAAACATGTGAAATCAATTTAATCAGAAATATTTACAAACAATTCCAATATGCAGTATTGATACTTTGATACATTGGCTTTTGGCCGAGTATCTCAAGGACGTAATACCCAATCTATTTAAATCGCACAAATAAAACGTATCTATCTACTGAGTATCTCCAAAGTTGTTGTCTGGTATTTGAACAGACTAACGATCTAGGTATGTAATGTTTATAGGTAAATGAAAAATAATACAATGAATGTAGAGACTGATAGAGGTTACTTCATATCATAGCCGGTATACGGCTATTTTTATTAAAAGGCTGCATGGAAAATGGATGTACAGAGCATTTAGCTTAGAACGATCACTACAGATAATATATAAGTTACACGTATTCAATTTCCAATTCAAATTGTAAGCAACAAGAGAGTAATGAATCGGTGTGCTTCTATTACGGACCATTTAAACTGTACGTATTATACCATGCAAACTAATCGTTTGTAAAGTTTCTAAATATAAATGAAACATTGCTGACTGTATATAGTAATTTGTTAATCACACAACGAGTAGTTTAACGAGCTACTATGGGCATTTATAGTAAATTATAATGAACAACAAAAATAAAAATTAATATTAGGATTTGTAAAAACTTAATAGCCTGCTTAAAGCAATGCACAGATGAATCTACAGACACATATATAAAGAGTTGAACATTGAACATGTACTATATATTGAATGTGTATGTAACATTTAGATTGTAGAGTTTTAGAGTGTACATACACAATAGTAATTTAACCTTACTTTCTAAATAATTATATTTAATAGTTACTGCTACAGTGTATTGTATTTGCTAGTTGAACATTAAAGCCTAAACCTAAGAATTCGTGTGCATTTATGTATCTGGCTTAAGTTAATTAGTATTATTTGCTATTTACAACAATCATAAAGATTATAATTACTTATAACTACTACTACTACCTATCTACGTACTTATTTTGACAAAGTTAATACTTTACTTGCACTTTTGCTTAAAATAATACTGACTAGAACTGAAATTTTTTGTGCTGTGTTGTGATCTTGATTAGTATGGGTTGTTTTCGTGATTACAATTACAAACAGAACTTATTACACATTGTCAAACAGTTGTATAATTTGTTACAACCGTTCAAGAAGAACTTAATCAATATTTGTATATTTATTACCAACATGCAATCCTAAATGACTTTGACGTGACCTCTAGCTGCTACACTGCCTGTTATTATATTATGTTACTATGAATTCGACGGTATAAAATCTGTGGTTGTTGTACGTATTATGCGGTCTAACTTTTGTAAGAATTGATCGAATAATTGATATGGAACTTTGAAACACTAGTTACATGTCCTGAACAGTTTTTACTTGCTAAAATTACGTATTTAGTTGTAGTAGGTATTTATTTTGGTATTTGTAATAATAATATTGTATTCTACATAACAAAGGTGAGATACCCAAGAGAGAATGTGAGAATGAATGACCCGTTTTGTGACAACTTTACAATTTCCATACTCCTGCATAACATACTATACTTTTCTGATAGCTTTACATACAGCTTAATAAATGTATTACAATTTTGCGCTTTAGATAATACAAGGCACTCGCTCACTGCACTTTTAAATAACTTTTCATATCTCGCTCCTTATTTAAATATAGTATTACACAGTAAGAAATTATAATTCATTAGGAATTCAATGAAGCCTTTGAAAATATAAGATAGAGAGAGGGAGGAGGAGTCCAGAAGAACTTCATTTTTCTACGTGGAAGTACAATAAACATGAAAACTTCTAGTTGAACTTGTTCATTTGATTTTTGACTGCTTTTCTTTCTCCTTTGTATTGTTGGGAAGACAGCCTTTTCCTTTATGAGAGTCATCTTGTCGGAGGTATTTTAGTCGTTCTTTCTCTTGTGCATTGTCAGCTGCTTCACAGTCATACGATGAAAGACACAAAGCTACAGTAACAAAAAATAGAAGAAAAAATTTAATTTCCTAAATCAATTAAATGTAAGTCTGTGCAAAAAATTATACACTTTCCGGAACATAGATTTCTTACCGCTTTCGCTGAATACTGAAGCTGTTTGTAAGGCAGTGAGAACTGCCTGGACCTTCGGGAATGGACAAGTTATTTGCTGCCACGCCACAACTTCTGTCACTTGCTTGGCTAATTGCCAAAATTTTTCAAAGTTGATCTGACCGTTAGACAACCTGTTGAATTTAAGTAAAAGGGCTCTTTAAGTACTAATTTCAGAACATTTCTAACTCTGCAGTGCAAGATAATTCCGGGAGAGATGTAAATAATTAATGGGAATCTTTAATCTTACTTAGAAGCACATCCTTCATTTAGAAAATATAAATCCTTGACCAGAAGTGAGAAAAATGGGATGACTATTCGCTGCCTTTCATCCGTAGCTCCTGCAGAACGCCACACTGCAGCCTGCAATTCATTTGTAAAATTGTTAATAATGAAATTATGCAGATAATTCGTGTTTTTCAAATTCCCAATTAACCCAAATCACGAATAAATGTATTGAGGAATTAGATAACCTACTAAATCCGGGAAGTTTAATAATGTGCTCTAGCACAGACCATGCACAGTATAATATAAAGATATAAATTACCACATTCTCGGAAAGTACCTGCATTTTCCCCTGTACTTACCTTTTGAGATTTAATTAAAGACATGCATTATTCTCCTCATTTACAAGACATTTAGACTTACACATGCATTGTCCATTTATAGAAGAACAAAATTCGGGTTATCTATGAAATTATAAAATTCGAAATAAAATAAATGATACAAAGGGCATACTTTCAAAGTAGATCTGTAAGATGTAAAATTTGACGATGGATCCATTTGATGTTCCAATATTGATAGCTGAGCACTGCATACTTTGGCCCACTGCATTAATAAATTAATCAGTTAAATGATAGGAAAATGGTATATTTCTTGCCATTTTTATGGAAAATATTGTAAAATATGTCCTTAACGAAACTTACAGTCTTTTTCAGTCTAGAAACGGGAGACATATTTAATCCCGCAATAATGGCCATCAAAGAATTAAAATTTCCAATATTAAAACATTCTCTTGCAGCTTCGATCCAGTATTCTACGACTCGCACTCTCGCCTTTTTCTTTGGCATCTAGAAGTAACCAATTTAGACATATTAAAATATCTTTTCCTTAGGAACCTATACACAAATATAGTTAAATACAATTTGCTTTACTTTGCATATTTCTGTTGCGACGTAGTAGCTCAGTCGGTTAAACCATTGCACATATGACTCCAAATTTCTCGTTTTCTTCATATCTTTGTACCGTGTCTCCACTGTCACATTATCCTTTGCAAACGCCTATTGAGAATATAACGAAAATTTTCGAATCCAAAAATTTTACTTTTTATTTCATCGTCTGTAAAGTAATTTGTAGATAAATACCTGAACAAACTCTTCACTGCCAATATGAGACAATCTTTCCAATTCAATGTGGGTAAGTTGTTGGGCCAGCATAGTCGGATTAGGACACATTGTTAGCACTGATAGCTGTAATTGATAAAGTTTTAGTAACATTATTAATCATCTTGATGAGCGAGTGATAATATTGCTTTGGGGCACTCGTGTGAATAAAAGTGTCTTACAGAAGTAGTTGGTTCCCCTAAAGCAGCCTCCGTATTAATCCTATGGAGAAAGTCTTCGTAGCGCTCAAGAGCTGTAAGTCGAGCCAAAAGAGAAGTTAAGAGCTGCGAAACTTCTTTCCGTACCTATAAACAGAAAATGACATGTTCGGATTAGTTGACAATATTATACTTTCCATGCATCTTATGCGAAAAAGTTTTTCCTACGCACTAGCATTAGATATATAAACTTACCGGAGGATCAACTGCTACACACTTTTGCGTGATGGTCCTCACATGAGCCATCATTCGCTCATCACGGAAATCGTAAGGAAACAATTCCGCCCATTCTCCCAATAGCTGCACCAAGTGCCCGACTATTTTGGCTTCCTTTACCGATTGCTAAATATTCAATACATTTAACATAAGAATTAATGTCATTGTTCAACTTGCACTAATTCAATATTATGATGTTGATTTGTAATTTCTATAAAATAATTGAGCTATATTTATTATTACGTATTTTGGAGAGTGAGTCGGTGTAGCAATGGCAAGACGGAAAACTCGTCCAAGAAGCTCATGGGGTCGAATGTAAAGACGGGACGAGAGAAGAAATGCGAAAACATAAGCACGGTCCGGGTAATATGACTGAGTTGGCACTAAATGTTGAATTAAAGCGTCTAATGTCCCCGATACCAAATTAGTGTCCTGAAACATCAATGCCTGCAAAAGAAAAGAAAATTCGTTACAGATTTTTTCTCCCTGTACAGTACATGCCACCGGACATAACCGTAAAGAAAGGAAGAACATACTCAAAGATCTATCCAATGTGTATACTGAATATATTCTAATTCTTAAGATAACAATCAATTGGCTGCAAATAGGTCTCAGTTTAAAAGAAAATAAATAATTTCGTACTTTATGAATAATAAATTGAGAAAAGCTCAGCCGGTAAATCACTTACATTATCCCAGTCATTT
Source organism: Tomocerus nigrus (assembly GCA_019776505.1). NCBI lineage: Eukaryota > Metazoa > Arthropoda > Collembola > Entomobryomorpha > Tomoceridae > Tomocerus > Tomocerus nigrus. The sequence continues at coordinate 4,169 of JABASI010000564.1, read as the reverse complement.
CCCGTAGGTTTTGAACCAAAAGATTCGGAAGAGTTTTGAGGGGTCCCCACGGAGCCGTTTTGACCATCCGAAACTGAACTTGACACGGAGTCATGGATATGCGAGCCATTGGGTGTGGAACAATTTGTCGGAATGGACCCATTCGCTGAGATTGGAGTTTGTGGCAGTGTCTACAAAGATAGAAAATCTCATGAAAAGACCATTTACACAATACGTAAACTTAAAATCAGTATTACCATTTCAGTGCTGATACCATTTTTGCTTTTATTAAAGGAACCAAAAGAAGTATTAAGAGTTAAAGGAAATATAAAGCCTAAACACTTTCATTCAATCACTCCGTGTATGCACGTCTCACTGAAAAGGTGGATAGCTATTGCCATTTACCTTACACTCATGTTCATTGTATAACAATAATCACAACATTTTCAATGTAATTGTCATGAGTAGTTAATAAAAGGTCTACAATGATAAATTGATAAAATGAGTTTTGTAATGTTGCAAATAATATCATAATTATTTATCTGTAAGAACAAACCTTAGTAGATTTCCTGCTACTTTTAAGAAGTTTAAGAGCGTAGTAATACATGGCCATTTTTCCCAACCTAGTATTAGGTTGTGACTTCACAGGTTGTAAATCTACAATATTCACCTGCAGCTGCACAATCTCACTGTCCGAAGAAAATTGCATGGATACAGATTTCTAGCAATTCTTTGCGTCAATGTATAAAGTTTCTTTACTCTTGCTTGTAATATAAGACTTTAACATGAAACTTTCATAATAACGATCCTACTACAGAGTACATGTGTATCTAAGCAAGAGCATTATTGAGGATAATGTGTGTTATTCTACTCGAAATTTTTGTTTTCTATGATAGATAATAAATGTTTTGCTTGGCTTGAGCTCAGCCTTGACTTCACATATAACGATCCTATTAGTTACGTTCACGGTCAAGCTGACTAATGAAATCAGCACTGCAATAATGAGTTGAAACAATGCACTTTTTTGTTGAATGAGAAACAATGAAACTTGAGAAAGTGATATATATACCACAAACAGAGTTATACTATACGAATGCTGCAAAATATATTTTAAAACGCAGTAGAGCGCAACGTGTATCCTGTTTACGTTGATATTGTGTACCTATCTGTTACAGATTGTAAACACAGAAGAGTTAGATTACGCACTGTTGTGCAATGGACGGTCAGTTCTTGCAAACTGAAGAATAATTTGATGACTAATGTTTTAGTTGTATCTGTAAGGAAGAAAAAGAGAGGACCGAGGACGAGGGCAGTTTAATTTCAAGTGACAAGAAGAAAGGTGGACGACGGAGTCGTAAGTCGTAAACTATATAAGGATCAGTGGGACATTTGATGTTATTTTGTGAGTTAGGGCGAGGAATTCGGCGAGACAGAATCTTTACGTGTGGCGCAAGGAGGTTTTACTACTAAAGAGACACAGACAGCATTCTGGTTGAGCACGGAAAAGAGAGTAAAGGAGAAGAAGGTAAGTTATTTCCACATGTAACCGGCGGGGAGTCCCTGGAACGCAATTCAACGTTATACAATACACTGCGTAAGTACCTATGAGTCACGACGCTACAGAATACTACGACGACTACTACGAAACGCATACCTGCTTAATACCTTTCAATGCAACGCAACAGAAATCACATCTCATTGCATGAACTTCACAAGAACAGTCTCACAGGGTATACCAAGTAGGGAGAAGGAGTCGAACTAATAAAATCTCGAGGAAAAAACTGGAGTTAGTGAACCAGATTAAAAAAAAACTCGGCTTAGCCTATTTTATGAATCATACTTTTCCTCTTCTTGTTTATTCTCTTTTCTAACGCACTTAACAACACTCTAAAGAAATATGCCCTATGTATGGTTAAGAATGTGTGTAAATAGATCCAAGAGCCTACAATAATTCTATTCATGCCTTGTACGTGACTGCATTTTTACTGTGTGAACCGACAGAATTTATTAGTCAGCAGAGGATACACAGCACATGCATAGCTAGCGGCTAAAAAAGATAGACAAGACCTTTGCATAACATAACATCCTTAGCAAGGACAAATACAAATAGGAAAACGGCGAGACTTAAATAGCTTTACATGGAGCCGACTTTTTTCACATTCTCTTCGTTAACAAAGACTAATAATAACACGTTCAAACTACTATTTAAAATACTTATTACTTAGGACAGGTATACTAATACGACATACGATAAATGGTAGGATCTTATTAGAATGCATTACTCATAGAAAATTTATATTATTTATTGACTATAATATTGTGTATAGGATTAGATAAGAATATTATGCTCACATCTGCATTACGTTGTTAAGCACGCTAAGTATTTCTTTAGAAAAGAGGATACTAATAGACTAAATACAAAATGCCAAAGGATCATACGAAATCACAAATGCTTCCAGTTTATTATAGTAATTATAATCTATATTGCACTATTTCATAGTTTATCAAGAGACAGGATTCTGTAGTGATCCGTTGAGAAAGGTACTTATGTAGGAAATGAAACTTTTCTTTGCTACTTTGGAAATACTTATTTCCTAAAACTACTTACTTACTTACTTGGCTGTGATCTACTACTTACCTACATTCTTGGCTAACTTTCTCATTTTCTATTAAAGTAGCGAAATAAACGGACTACCAATATAATGTAGAGTAGTATGGTGATGGCACATTATAAAACTGGAGTAAAAGCAAATACCTGATTCTGCTTAGGCCTACTGTAGGGAAATCATTTGTAATTTAAGGTTCCTGGAAACACTAATGCAACACAGTCAACATATTCACATTAAGAGTTTGCTGAATAGTGTAGGAAGATAAGATCTAAATTATGCTCACAATAAGTTGAGCTCTTCCGTTAACGCTACGCGGATTTCTTGCGTTAATAACATGCTCACTTAGCAATACTTATGCTATGTGTATAACTTTTCAGATTTGTATTGTATAAAGGAAGAGTGAGAGGATCTCTTGAAAATCCACTTTATAGGAAATTCTCCAGAAATAAGATCTTGGAAAGTTTTAGGTCAGGAGCTGAAGTGAAGACTGTGATGTGATGATTGCCTCGAACGATACATACAACAGTGCTCCTCTACCCATTCTCTGATTTTATCATCCTACAATATTTGATATGTCAAATGTTGTTAAGCTTCTTAAAGGTATACAGAAGAGAAGAAGGCTCTCTTGAACAGCCATAGTCAGCACTCCCTCCATCCTCCCTGCATAGAAAAGTAATAAAAGGAGAAAGAGTTGCTTTTTGAAGCTACTGACAGTAGTTTACTGCATATCAGATTAGGTCTTGTCGGAATTAACTTAGCTCAAGTAAGTCGAGCTGAAGGAAACTACTTCAGATGGCTAAAAGAGAAAGAGAAAATGACAAGACAAGGAGAAAGAAGAGTCTTTTCACTCTTAGATTATGTAGCAATAGCAATACACTTCATACCTACACCCGTTTTACTACACAACACAAAACATAATGGCCCTTTCCTATATTATACTTACTTCAATACTTTCTTTACCAACTGTGGATACTTCTTTTCCACTTTCCTTCCGACCATTCCAGCGTTTTAGCGCACTCCATGTTTTTATAGAAGAATGCAGACAACCACTCATACTTTTCTTACGAAAATCCCTACGAATTGTCATGTTTCCAACTACTTCTTCTACAAATACTCTAAATGAGCACTGAAACAAAATATTGCTTTCTACTCTCTTAGTGCTACAAAAAACTTTGTTTTACATGTTTTTATATATTAATAAAGGATGACAATGACAATAATGGAACATCTATCTGCTTGTTATTCGGCATATGAACGATATTTTCACAAAATATGAACGCTTTTCATGCAATACTGCCATACATACACGTAACTAGGTCTCAAAAGTCAAAGTAGATCTTTAAAATCTTTGAGATCTCCATTTGAAACATTGCAACAATCTACTGATGAAAGTTTAACAGAGTACAGCTAAAAAATAATATCAATCAGTACTTGTGTACGATGTACTTTTACATTAAGGTTGGCATGACTAGATGAAACCAGTTTCTGGGTTTTTTCAAACTTTCGCGCATAACTTGATAAATAAGAAATAGAATTAACCAAAGTTGACTGAAATTCAAAGACTAACTATTTACATAGGAT
>JABASI010000563.1:0-36207 GCA_019776505.1 Tomocerus nigrus | reverse complement strand
AGTTGATCGCTGTTGGTTAAGTTTTCTCTTTAGAATACCGACAAGATTTAATTTTGCTAACGAAAAATCGGTTTCTGTAATAGCACAACACATGAATATTATAATCTTTATGCAATATTAAATTTTTTAACCAGGCACATTTAAATTTTTTGAATCAATGCTTCGCATAAACCTCGATGACTAAATCTTCTTTGGCAAAGGGGAGTCGCACAAAGTCAAAAAATAATTTGCTTGTGTCTGTCCTTTTGTTGATCTAGGTTACTTGACTTTTTCTTGAATCTCAAATTCCAGGATTCCAAAAAAAATTGACTAGAGCACAGAGCGTTAAAGAATTATAATTTGCTTTATTGGATGAAATATAAAAGTCACGTTAATTCTGTATTATTGTAGAAATTACTACTATAACGCGAATCTTGAATATACAGGGGCCATTCATATTATGATGACTTGTATATTCGAAAAATTTGCGATTTTGAATTCGCTACATTCTACAAAGTGATACTTTTATTTTTTAAGCTAATAAAGGTACCTACATTATAAGTTATAAACTATTATTTCGCTTGCACTGAAATGCAATTTACTTGAAAGTAATCAAAGTTGCTAAAAAGATGCATTTTCTCTTCACGTCATGCCTTTTCATTTGGTTACTATTTTTAACTTTAAATAATGAGTATAGTGGCTGGGATTCTTTTGAGGATTTTGTTTATAGTCTATCCTATCCTACTGATATACAGATCGTCGATCATAGGATCTCATAGGGTTCTAATGAATGGGGCCGCTGCCACGACAGGTTTCCTTATGACCACTTTCCAAACCATTTTCATTTATTGTTTGTCACATAGCAAGTAGCAAGTGTCTTTCTATAATGTACGCTATATAACGATAGAATGTATTGGCTTTTAGTCCGTTCTTTGTTATCTATCTAGCGATGAGTTGGTATTTTTAGCTTCCTTCATCTTCGCAACGAAAGTGGAACGCTTTTTGATCACACTAACAATAAGTGAAGGTGGCTGACCTAGAAGAAAGTTTGCTATTATTAAATACTACCGTTAGCCGCCCCTCTACAGTATATTTTGCCGAGCAAATTTGCTTGTAGCGTAACCAAGGCCAAGTCATAGCCAGTTTCTACAAACAAATTTACAGGCAAATATCCATATTTGCTTGTAGCTAAACCTCGGTACTGTCGTTTATTTTCTTTTACAATCCAACGTGTACATGCACAAGTACAACGTACAATGTACGTGCTGTACAGCCGTGCTTAAATTAATGGCAAGTAAATACAGTTTGGATTGGAGTCTTAAATGCCGCAGTCCCTTTTGGTGTATTATGTCTTAAAGCCTGTAGTCATTCATAACTCATTATAAACAGTTGAAGAAATTTTTGTAGAGAGCATTAAACATTATTCCATCATAGCATAAGGTAAAAGTTGTGTTTATTCAGGCGTTTATTCATTTATACTTATCCAAATTGTGATTAGTGATCAAACCTGCAAAATATATTAGTTGATCATAATAATGATACCTATTTCTTGGCGGTATAACAAGGGATCCATTGGGTGCAGTACAGAGTATTAACTCAAAACAGGGAGTTTATTACTATATTATAATATTAATGTCCTTTATTTGTTTCCTTATAGCTAGTGCTATAATGCATATTGGGCGTACTTATAGCTATTATCGTTGAAAAGGCGTCCAATTGGTTGAGTTATCTTTTCTATTACTACTTCTTATTGTACGACGTAGGGATATAGTTAAATGGCGTTATAAATTAGTTAAGAAATCATTTTGGTTGAAGATTTTACATCTGTACCACCCAAATTGTCTTTACGCATAGTTTTCCTTATGATTAGGTACCTACACTTTTTTTACTCCTTTGTACATTCACTCTTCATAGTAGCTTTGCCGTGCAAGCTGATAAAAACCTGCAATTATTTTAGTCTTTCTGCTTAGTACGGTGCGTGTAAAATGTATTTGCATAGGCATTCGTAAAGATTTTGTTAGCGACTCTCGATAAATTTTTAAAGTCCATCATCCGCGAAAAGCATATTTTATTATTTATATGGTTTGTGTGCGTAAAATCTGATTCCTTATAAGGCCGTACTTGAATTGTCGTAATGACCCCCGAGATGGGGAAGTCATTATCAGCATCATCATTACTACAGTTGAACGGTAAATGTGGGTATGTGTTACATCATAATAATATATTATGCAATAGTGAAGCACTAACCACGAGCAATAGCAAAATATCATGAGATGTTGCTGCCTTTCTGTTTTTCCTCTGACAATGAAGTCAGTTGAAGCTGAAAGTCGTCTGTCTGCTCTTGCCTGTTGATGCCAATTGTGTGCTTGAAGCGCCACTATAATAACAAAGCACTGTCTGCTGGCATGCTGATAAAGTTGCATATTTAATGTTAGTGCCCTACTTCCTACTTTCGTTAATTCATGTCATACATGTTCATCATGTTCAATGAAAACACTGGTGGACCAGAAGGTGCAAGTTTACATTACAGCCTGCCAAAACCTATCAGTTTACACGTTACCCTACATCAATCCTTAATACTTACAAAATTGCACTCTTGTTGGCGGCTTATTACCTTGAATTGTTACTCAATTTTCTTTATGTCTTGGCTCTGTCTCTGAACTTTGATCTGAATTGCAGTTTGGAATTTTTCATTGAATCTTGCCTGGAATGGAATCTGAACAGAAATATAAATAATACCTAAGTAGATTTTTTTAGTAAATCCTCTTTAGTTTACCTTGTTAGCTACCTACCTATGGTATGTTATGGATATAGCTACAAATGGGAAATGGAAAGTTTGACTGCAATTACTTCGATCCTCCAACATTTATTTATTGAATTTAGGCAATGATTAATGATTTGCTGCTTTTTCCATCGCTTTAAAATATATATAGTTATTTGCATTGTGCAATTGTACATACAACTTCCATGAATACAACTGTGCAAATGCTACCTGACATAGGTATTTATTTTGTATTTTTGTATGGCTTATGTATTTGTGCGTGGTGGGCGATACTCTCTTTGGAAGGGTTTCGGTATGCAAGTAATCTCTGAAATGAATTTGATAGTTACAATATGCAACTTCCGCACTAAAAGCATAGCTACTGAAAAGCTTGAACAAATTACCTTAGTAGTCTCTATATGATATCAACACTACTTACCTTTATTAAAAATAGATAAAAATATGATCATGGTCATTTTAATAGTGTGCAATTTTAAAAAGTTGAATGGCTATAAAAAGTAAATCAGATCCATTTGATTATTTAAAAAGGAATTCATGTGTTGGGCGTACAGATGGAATGGACCTAATTAAGAATACAGGTACCTATGTATGTATGGATGAATATTGTTTACGTAAAAATTGTAGTAAAATAGTACATGATCTGTGGGTAAGGTAGTGCACGAGCGTATTCTACTTTATTAGTTATGCGTACTAAAAATCCTGTAGACAAAAATACTACATTGCTGTAGCTAACCTAATTTGATGATGTACTGCGCGTAGAGATCTCTTCAAAACGTAACATTGCACTTTTTGTTGTTGATAGTTTTTGTGGTGCAATAATAGAGTTAGCGAGTAACGAAGCTATTTAGCAAAGTGGATAGGGATAGCGAGTAAGTGAGAGTAAATGAAGAATGCTCTTTTGATATAAAGTTGCCTTGGGCACTTTCAGTTGAATTCAATCGTTCAGATTGATGGACTTGTTTGTATCTCTTGTGCAAACCTCGACGGTCAAAACGTAAATAGTTGAATCCTCTAACCACTTTGAACAAACATTTTTTACTTAGAACTAGTGCGTTGTTGCACTGTTCTTTTTTGTTTGTCAGTCACTGTTATGTAGCCGAAGTCGAAAATGCTCTTCTGGCCTCTATTTATTAAAACATAAGAGCAATCGAGGAATAAAAATAAGATACTTATTACGCACGAAAGACACAAATGATAATATAAATATGAATGCATACATTTAGTTATTTATTTGTGCACTATAATTCTAACCAGGAGGAGGAAAATTGGTTGTCGCTGTAATTACCATGCCATGAAAACCTGCAATTATCAAGATTTGCTAGACTTGTCAAAAATTTCTAGTTCGTATTAAATTTTAATTCAGCAAAATAGTTTTTACTACTTGAAAACTTAAAATAGCCAAGAACTAATGCCTCATTTCCCATTCGTTTCGTTTATGCAGTACCTGTCAATTGATAAGTTTGTACATAAGTAGGTGCCTACATCCATAATACATAACATATTATATCATATAACATCTTATCTCTATTTCTCACTTATCCGGGAAGAATGTAAGGTTTTGCCTGAGTGCAAATGAACTATACCTTATAGGATGTTAGGATTGTGGGAATAAATTGTGCACTGAGCATTTTTCTTGAGATTCAATTGCACACCAGATAATACTACTAATTGTTTTGTGTTACATATGTGCTATGCTTCATTATTAGACATGTAAATTCTTTTTGAAGGTCAATCTCAGTATGTCGTCAAAACCTAATTAATAATTCCTTTTGATTGCTTATGTTTAATATTTTTTCATTACCAAAATATATAAAAATCTTTTTATTTGTCGTCGAAAGTATAGAGTCATGACGAGTTGAATTTTCCCCACTGCAGAAATTTAGTTTGGCCAAATACGAACTCAAGAATAAATAAATAAACCCAAACTAATTTTGATCACTTACCTACCTGATGAAAAGGAGGTATAGTGTTAAAGTTAATACTCATTATTTTATATTTTGCCCATTATTTATCATATGCTTACTTAAGGTAGCATTCAAACCCAACTAATAATGTGTTACTACGGAACAGATTACACTGTTGCACTGAGTTATCTTTCGTTACTTTCGTAGCATGTCTACGTGTTGAAATTATTATGGTTTATTTATAGCGGTGGTGTAGTCTGAGTCTTATCAAACTAAACCTGATTGAACCACAACACTACACTACACGATACATGGTTGCATATCTGGTAGTTGATCTCTATGCTAAAACTACATTGTTTTGTTATTGGCCTTGGTCATTATATGAACTTTTGATTATTTATAGTGACGTTTTTACGTAAATCAAACACGCCACACCATAATGTATCGTGTCCGTAATCGTAATTACCATTGACGTACCTAGTGAATATATTTATATAGTTTTATTTCTTTGTGAACTTGCAGAACATACTGCAGCCAAGGCGTCAACATGGATGAAATCCATGTGGCTAATAGAAAAAAATTAAGATTAACAATAAATAGGAATAATAACATTACTAATTACCGGAAGGTGAGGCAAATCGACGCCCTCTTGGGCAAGCATATTCTGTAAAACTGCAAAAAAAAGTTTTTTTTATTAGCGCCTTTCTTGAATTTATTTTGCTGATTTAAACCCTTTTCCTACCAGTACTTGTGCATGAAGACTAGGCTTAGGCTTAGGTAAGAAGATAGTGCTGTCTCATTCCACGCTTGACATATAAATAGTGGCTGACTGAAATGCTAAGGCAGGTACTTAACTACGATAGCGAAAATGCTACTCAGAAGTCATGTTCTCTCGAAGATTTTCATCTGGTTTCATAATTTCGGAATAGGAAATTTTGGGTACGGGATTAAGATTGTCTGATCTTTTTAATCCACATTACCTAGGTTACGGAATCAAAAAAATCGTTTATTTCAACTCTTTTGAGTATAATTTAGGTCGGACGTTTTAAAACGGTTTGAAATCGTGACAGAGACATGGAAAGGGACTGTCAGCGATAAGTTAGGTCATAATACATTCGCGTTGGATGTAATGTAGATATAAGGAACAATAAATATGCATGTGAACATTTAATAGGTAGGTACCTATTGCTAACTCTAAGCTATCGCTCTGTGTATAAAAGGATCATTTGGTGTGTGGAGGCTAAAGTTAATGTAAGTTAGACTCCTTTGTATAAGGAAGCGAATTGCGATTTTGCAAACTTGAAGGGAATGTTCTTGGAATTGCTGTTGCTGGCCAACGTGGACTGTGTAGCAGATAGAAGAGTGATAGTCAAGCGTGTGTGCACTTTTCCTGTCAGCATGGCACAGAAGATTTCTTCTCATGCCATCATCAGTGTGTGTTGTCTTGTCTTCTGAACATGCAGTTACTTATTTACTATTACATTTATTAGACTTACATAGTAGAACACAAATAAACACCACATAAAATTGCAATCGCATTCGTTTACCACTTTTTAATCCTGTTGTACAGAGAGCGTGTAGTGTGTGTACTGTTCACATCAAGTCAACTTCAGGCACATGTTGGCTACTGAAGTACTACTTACTTACTATTTCTGTATTACGCAGTAGTGGACTCCGACAGGCTAAGCCTGACTCATTTGCTAATTTTTCTGCACTTTTGAAACAGTGTTGTTGGCAGTGTAAACCGGGTTACAGTAGGTACATACAACAAGTACAATAAATAGCATGCATTTCAAATCGAGAAAATTGGCACTGACTTTTATAAGTTCCTACTTAGCATACAGTTCCAAACTTCGTCCTTTTTGTTTGTGATTGTTGCATCAAGTATAAAATTAGAGGTAAACGTGAGTTAAATAATAGCAACCATGCGAGAAAGCTTTTTAAAAATACAGAGGACTAGGTGACAAAATCATTTTTTCACTCAAATGATATTATGCATAAAAAATGCCTTTACTTAGTCCTCCCAATAGATTTGCATTGAAAGATTTTTGGTTATATAATTATAACCAAAAATCGTCATTATTGTTAGCCTATAATTATATAATTTAGTTATTTTGCTCCCCAAACTTCATCAAAAAATATATCTCTTGTGATAAACTCACTATTTACCTACGCAAAAACTGCATGAAATCAGAAGTTTCATGAAAGCATTTTCGTTATTACACGTCTTACTGATTTTAAACTTTTTACGCTAACCTTTAGGTGTTTTTTTGGGTATTTTTAGGGGTGGATTTATTTTTGGGTATTATGTTGTCGTTGTTAACATTATTGTCGGTGGGTATAGGTAGAAATGTGCACCATTCACCAGTAGAGGAGAAAAAAAGATTACTAAACTTTTCTCGTACTTATATATTTATATCCAGTTTGGTGTGGCGAGTAAAACACTTTCAAATTATCTTGTTGATTGCTTAATAATTGTGTATTATTCCAAAATAGTTGTGGTGACATAGCAAGCAATGTGTATGATTTACTACTCAAAAGGATTGTATTGTATAAAGTAAGGTTGTGTTTCATGTCATTTTGGGGTAGGTACGTGCTATGAGTTATAACGATAGATGCATTTTAATATTTTTCGTTATCAACTTATCTTTCAATTATATTTATACAACGTAACAAGTTACAAGTTGTGTCTGTGAAGCTTTACATGTGATTACACATTTTAGCAATAAATTGACTGACAAGTTGTGTATATTTATGGTAGTACGCCGTTGGCTTATGTGCCGCATAATATAATATCTTTAACCTCATTGCTAGGAAACTTTATCTTAGAAGGCGTTTATAATTATATACAAGTGCTGAATACAATGGCACCTTTCCTTGTAACTTTAAGCGTTAAGCTATGTTTATACGTTTATAAGTAATTTAGCTAAGTGTATGTCCTAACACGAAACTATTTTATGGACTATGAATTTTTTCGGATTTTTATTGAATGACACAATGTCTGATTTAAAATCATTGTCATTAAACTGAACATTTCGGTTTATATTTTGAGTACAACCTTGTTGAATTAATACTTGTCATGCTAGAATAGTAAGTCCTTGTGTCATTGGCAAGGGAATAGCAACCTTTAATTTAAAAAGATATATACCTAAGCCACATTTGCTCACTTAAACATTTATAGTGTATTAAAACCTCACTCTTTCCCATGTCATTCACAATAACCTTTGAAAATATATTTTATTTGATAAAAGGAGGAAATAATGATATGTACCATATAATTTACATACTAGTTAGCAACAACAACGATAGTAATGCAAAATACAACGTAGGTACTATGGAAAAATTATCCCACATAATAGGTCATAAAGGTAGACGGAGATAATACATTAATGTATACTCTCTTTGTATAATAGTTACTCTAGCTTTTAAATTGAAAACTGCAATTGGCGTTGGCATTTGGTATAACAGTGGCAATCATAAGAACATAAATGATATCTTCGTGAGAAAGTGCTTAGGACACACTTATTTGTACAACTAATTCTTTCAGTATTTTATGTTTGATAACTTTGACTTAAAGATTTGCTGTAATTTGAGGCCAGGGCGATACTACTTAGTGTATCGACTGATTTAATTTTCATAGGAATATTTACAATTTAATGAATTTATGTGAGATGTACATAGGTCGGAAAAGTAAACAATAAGGTAGTTAAATTATGTGTCTTTGTTCATAGAATGTGTCTTTGTTCACGTCAGAGCAGGTGCAAGTTCTTAGTTGGCCGTTCTTCAAATTATCTCTGTTAAATAACTATATAATTTTATTACTTCTGTTTCCGTTCTGAGCTATTACTATCATGTTAAACAGTACGAATGTCTTATTTCAAGGGAACAAATTCTGGGAAATAACATCAATATAAGCTTTGAATAAATATTTGTGGAACAGGGAAAAAAATAGCCGATATTAAGCAATGATACAATTTTTAAAGCTAGTGTCATGTGACAAAAAATTCCATTTGCATTTATATTCCATGTATAATAGAAGGACGAATAGTAGTAGGTCTTGTATTTCAAATTCGCAAGGCCATAAATAGCATTACATCAGTTTTAAAAATATTGAAAGATACCAATACATAAATTCATGTTAGGTTACTTAATATTTTGCTTGTTTATCCTTGACAAAATTTTTGTCCTTTGAGATTTCGTAGGTAATAACTTGTATTTAGGACAGGTAGATGTAAAATTGTAAAAATGTCATTTTAGAAATGATATTATTTTTTGTCATGAATTTCTAGTTTTTATATATCTGTATGACATCGCATAGGTTGTGTGAGTGAAGGAAGGAAATGTTAGATGGTTGTGTGACTTGCTTGGGACTGTGTGCCGGTATTTAATTTGATGAGAGAGAGAGAGACAGCGAGAACCTTGTCCTCCTTCTGTCAAAAACGATGTTAGCAATACGTAAGTGTAGTGTGATTCATGGAATTTGATGCTGTAACAAATTATTCTATTGTTTCTGTTTAAAGCAGAGATATATAAAGAAGATGAATTGGTCATGTTGACTATTTCAAAAAGTGGATAGCTAAGTCATAAATAAAAGATAGTGAGGGAGATGTAACGGAGAAGGGATGTATAATTATTGTCAGTGTGAGGAGTCTGAGGAGTATAGGAAGGAGCGTACGTACGTACGTGGCAGTATTACATATATGTTGCTAAATTGACATTGTGCATGTAGTGAATGGTTGAAATGGTTAAAGTTGTTTATCTTGTTCCAATAAAAATAATATGCTCTCACAGATGTATAAGTAGATGAGTTAAGTTGAGTGGCAGCCAACTAGAATCATTATTGATTATTGACTATGACATTAAAAAAACATTATAAAAGTGAGCTAAGTAGTATATAGTAAATATAGTTGCATTATCTACGCGGATTTGATAGTTGAGTTAGTTGAGTTAGCTAGAGTAGACTTTAGTCATTTACAAAGTAGTGGAAACAAACTTTTGCTTTAATAAATAAATGTGGGGCTGGGAGTGAGCGAGGCCCATGCATTGCATCAGATCTTCAGTTGTTTGATATTGTAGTGTTAGTGTGTATGTGTGTGAGTAGTGCTAGTGACTAACGATGAAACTGAGGGAACTGGCTTGAGTGACGACTGTTGGCAAAGTGTGTTGTAATGTAAGAAGTCAAGTTATATCCTTATAAAATATACGCTCACTGAATGAACCCGACCCCGAGAGCCACTACCAAAATTCTACTATCGTATTGCACAATTGCCATTGCACAGATATTTATTGCCAATACAAAGTTTAAAAGAAACAGACGTTAGTGAAGGGGCGAATTGAACTTTCTTGTCTATTCTCTCTCTCTCTCTCTCGTACTCTCGTACATGTAATCTCGTCTTGCGTGCATAAATGTTTTTCCTCGAAAAACCTTTGTGAAATGAAAGACGGCAGATTCCTGTACACATGTACTCCATGTCAATAAAAATGAACACTGCTATGTAGAGCTAGAGCTAGGCTAGCAGAAGTTAAGTTAAGAATCCTATGTTTTATTTATCTCAATCTCCCCTGCATCCAACTTGTGAATCCTTCACTTGCTCATTTTTACTTAGTTAGTGTTGATAACTTTTTATGCAGTATAGTGTCTCTTAATAACTCTTTGATCATTGTCAAGTGAAGTTCGAGAAGTAAATACGCCAAACTGTTGATTTATTCGCACTCTACCTACTCCTCGTTATTATGGTGTCTTCCAAATGATATTTACACTCACTAAGTAGACTTTGATAGGATGGGGGATATAAGTTTGCAAATTCTTATTGGATTCCCTTTAGCTATATAACAAATCAGCAGGGTATTAAAGTGTAGGGTGCTGTACTTGTAAATTGTGATTGGAAATACATTTATGTGGTTAGCAAAGAGATAGATGGAGAGCAAATTGTAAATTATATGTAATTCCGAGTATTTGTTTATCTGTGTCATCCTTGTCAGCTAATCTGTTTCATAGAGGCAGGACAGAGTATGACAAATCTGAAAGCCTATTGAATTTAGATCTGTGCATGGAGTTGTTCAAAAGGATCCGAATATTCGAAACATTAGAATTCCATTAGTAAACAATTAGACACTCTTGTTTCACATTACAGTGAACTGTTTCCTTTCCCTGGTGGTGAGTGAACATTTTCCGTCGTCTCAAGTTGATGCTTTACAATTCGTCCAACTTTTGGATTGACTCTGTGATTATTACTACAACTATTTCTTAGCGAGTTGTCGTTCGCGAGAATTTCAGGAACTGTTGATTAAACGCTGGTTTTATCATTTTGCTACCCATGTGTTAACAGAATAATTACAATGATTTCGGAGTGGCTGGATCTGGATATAGTGCGACGTTGTCGTTGTGTATTGGGTGCGTCAGAAGGGGTTTTGTGGTATTGTATTGCACTCATTTGTCAAATATTCGGAATTTTCTTTAGTGCTCGTCATGAAATCAGAGAGACTTCTTCAAGTTCATGTGCTAGCAACAAAAAGACTGGAGCTGCAAGCAATCCCTATAATCCGGATTTAGCTATCAAATGGTTCAGGACTTACGCCGATAAAAAACATGGAAACGTTATCACACCAACTGGGATTAAAATGTTTGTTAAAGATTTGGGAAAAGAGTTATCGGATATCAACATGGTCGTTCTTTCTTGGCTTATGGATTCTCGGGACATGGGGATCTATACGGAACAGGAGTGGATGAGAGGAATGAATTTTTTGCGGTAAGTCATACCCAACATCTTTAATTAACATTTATTTATTGCACTTGAACTTTGTATTTTGTACTCTGTGACTGTTTGTCTGCAATACTTGCATGGTAATAGGCAGACATGTATTTAGATTTTATAATATATGACACAGATAATTACTATTATTATCGTTATGATTATATAATACATAAGTTGTATGATTATATTCATATGAAATAATTAAATTTACTGTCCTGTTAGTATCAACAACATCCATGTTAATGCGACCTAAACTCATTCATGCGTCGTTATATCATTTATCCTTTCCGTTATCATTAAAATTTATTTATTGCTGGATACTGTGATTAAAACTCTTGAGTTAAAAAGCTTACTTCATTTACTATTGATGCACTAAAATTGTTATCAATAATATTTTGAATGAATGATAAGTTTTTATTAGGGAATAAAGAGGGTGTTGATACTAGATATTTTACGGAGTAAGATTCAAAACAAAATGCATCATTTCCCCAACGCGTATGTTCTCAATGTTCCTCATAATATTTGCAGTAATATCCCTCAACACAGTATAGATTTCAAATAATGTTGTTGCAAAAACTTAAAAATATGAATACTGCTATAAGGAAGTGTCGTTATTTAGTCATTTGTATTGCTAAAAATTTGTTGATCTGTAGAGAAGTTATAACAGCTTATCAAACCTTCAAGAAAGGTCAAATGTCAGCGAACGCGTTACATTTTTATTTATGTTTTTCTGAGAATTCGCTGTAATTCTTAAATGCTGTGTTCATAAGCATATCCGGCTCCGGCTTTGCCTTCCCTACTGAATACCTAGTCTTCTCATTTCCAAAAAGGGCTTCAAACGATGCTGGGGCTGGAGCCAATTGTCAGATATACTAACAGCGTAATTGATTACGTATAAAGTTCAATAATATCGAGGTATACATAAAGATATATACAAAGGACTTGGGAAGACTGACATTTAATTTGCTTACAAACGTTCTAATAAACTTTAGTAACGTTTATGTAAACATGTATGTTATAGTTTACATAAACATAAAAAAATATTCTTGGCTGAATCTTTTGTTATAAATAAATTATTATTATTTATTATCTACGTCGCTAAAATTCCAAAATTGTCCATTATGGGGGATTGAGGACTTTGGTAAACTTTAATGATAAATATTGATGAGCATAAAAGTCTCTACGGAAGCTTGTGTGGCACAGTGACTTCATCGGTATTCTTAGCAGACTAGAATTGCACGCAGTATTGATAATATTATCAGTTTTACTTGGCTTGAAATATGTAGAGGAGAAGTGAAAATATTCATGTATCATCAATATCCACTGCTAGATATTTATTTAGGTTATATTCAGAAACATTTGCTTGGTATGTACTATATTGCATATGCATCTAAAGGCAGGACTGCAACCGCTTTAGAAATATTTATTAATCAAAAGGGTATTAATATTTTTACAAATTTGTAGAGTCGACTGCGTCTCCAAGCTAAATGACAAATGGGACGAGCTGAGCAAGATTCTAAACGATGCCGATAACTTCAAGGCAATATACAGATTTTCTTACGACTTTTCTCGGGTGAGTTAATTTCGCAACATATCCATGCATCTCATTTCATATTTACTAACTGGTTACATGCACAGCATAAAATGTTAACTAATGAAACGTGTTCACTAATCTTGCAGGACAAGGAGTATCGACACTTGGACATGGAACATAGCATTGCTTTAATCAATGCGTTTCTAATTGATCGTTGGTCCCTGTGTGAAAAGTTTTTAAAATTTCTAGGACAATCGGAATTGAAGACGATGAACAAGGATCAGTACAACAATATTCTTGAGTTTCAGCGCAATGTGAAAGATGATCTATCTAATTATGACATGGAAGGAGCATGTAAGTATCTGTCCATACTAAACATTCACAGCCTTAAATATTTAGAAAAACAATTATGCTCAACCCGTTCATAAAATCATTCAGATAGGAAGCAAATAGTAATTATATATAGTACTTTAAACCTCATTGTGATTATTAATGCATTGACGTGCAAAGTATCGCTGTCACTTGTCCCCGTGACGTGACACTTACAAATTGTTTAATATTTTAATGTAACTACCTATGTGTAATACAGATATTACTTCAAAGTCTAAGTTAAATTTTATTCCACATTTAATTTATTCGGCCAACATAACAATGCATACCTACTTATGTATAATTTATTATTCCGTTACACAGTTGCGTTGGTTTCTTTTGGGTGTTGCCATGGTTTTTCATTAGAAGGTAAACCCGTCAGAATGTTTTAAAATTATCACTTTTGTCCTACTGGTTATCATCAGTATCAGTGCTGTCTATATACAATTCAGAATACAGACTGGGGACGAAATAGTCGTTTCTGTCGCCAGTAGAAAAAAGTGAAATTTCAATTTCCACTCTCGGACGGGCTTACCTTCTCCCACTTCTCTATGATAACGTCCAAAAGGCTTGAGTTGGTTTATTGTGCGGCCAGTAACAATTGTTTATATTGAACTTTTCAGGGCCTGTCTTAATGGATGACTTTGTTGCTTGGTACCACTCACAAAACGGAGACAAGAGCACTCCCGAAGAAGCCGAAGTAGCATCCAATAGTTCTCCATGAATGAAAAAGATTTGAAAATGGGACCTTTTCCTTCGTGAAAGTATTACATACGAGTTATTTTCATTGTTTATTCGCAGCTATACCTTTTAGTCAGTCATCAAACATTAAAATAATTTCAGATTAATGTCAAATTAAAGAAATCTTCTATCCTTCGTGGACTGAATAGGAGAGAAAGACTTAAGCGTGGTTTGTAATGTAGCATGTGATCGTGGCGTTTTTGACTTGATGTTCTTATAAGCCAACTAGTGTGATTATAGTTCAAATAGACGAAGTTAGAAATTAGCTTCTATACGTTTATTAATGGCTATATCTGCATTGTTAAAAGTAACAGAGTTCTAACTCAAATTTGCAAGTGGCACTGAAATACGCCGGAGCCAAAATGTTCAGTTTCATACAAGTTGGAGTTTAAAGTTGAGACGGATGATTTTCAAGCCGTACCAAATCCTTTGTGATCTGATTAGCTTTTCAGCATCTTAATACAAATTTTCAGTAGCTTATTTTTGTAAACCGGGTTACTTCACACAAAGTTATTGTCTATTCAATATGCTGTTGCATCAGTGTGTAAAATTAGTCCAATTGAGGGTTAAATGGCTACCTACATTAGTGATCATCAAATTCGAAATTTATTTGTGTTCCAAGTGTTTATCTTTTTTTAATCAATCAACAACTATTTTATGTAGCCTGTTTACTATTTATTTCATTGCTTTTTGATAATGCTACATCACAATAAATTATAAATGTTTTAAGGCATGATTTGCTGTAGTTGCTAGTTATTATGTATTTTGAATCACATTTACAATGCTAAATTTATCGTTCGGTATTTTGTATAAATTAGTATCAGAAGAACGATGTCTGAGGTCAAGAAGTTATCTTTATGTAAGTACAGAACTGAACCGGAGATTTTTCTGTAAGTTTCCTACAAGTGGCCAACTGTACATAAGTAGTTTCTCCTTTCAGCATTGGGCCATAATGACTGATGATTGGATTTTGTCTGTATTGAAAGACGGTCTTAAAAATGGAATATAGATAAGTAGAATGTACTAATTGTAAGTACCTACATTGCATTGCTTGCTATGATGAGTATCGCCGTTCCTTTTATGGAGAACGTTCACTTCCTAATTGTGTTTCATAAGATTATAAAGTAGATGTGATTTGTGTTAAATACGTAAAGATATTTTAACGCTAGAAAAACAAATAATGCCTACATACGTACTATATTATAATTAATAAAATCTCGGTGTGCAACTAATTATTGATAATCGGTGATCGTCGTCGATGTGTCTGTAAATAATTACTGCGCGCCACGCTACACTGTGTACGCAGTGCAGTCAGCAAGCAGCGCGTGAAAAAAGTGTCTGTGACACAACATTATTACCTACGTTATTTTTATGTTTTTGTTGTCATGAAAAATGTCTTGCCGAAAATAAATACTATTACCATCCTAATGTCGCTAGCATCCATACTCAATCCTCATATTAATATATCGTAATGAAATAATTAACGCATTCTTATTTTTCAGTCTTAGATCATTTATTGGTGTTAAAAAATATTTATAAAAGTAATGCACAACTGATGCGCTTATTTATTATATAATTATTAAAACCGTTTATAAGAAATTGTTTCACAATAACTAACTACTAATTCACCATTAGCTGCGCTTGGAATAATAATTTGATTGGTTCATTTCAATCAACGTATTTTCAACTAATAATGAATAATGCAAACATAATCCGATGCTCTGTTTTGTTCATTTAAGGAGCTATTTTCTTTTGTAAAGATGACCTTGTAAAGCTTAGGTTTTACTTATTCACTGCTTCATTAATTACTCTGTATCACAAATATCACATAAGAGTTGTTGCACTGCTGGCATCTTTATTGGAAGCGTCACTACTTACACGAGACATTGTTCTTAGATTAGTAGAATTACTAGCTGCAGTCGTAGAAATTGATACCGAGCGTTGATACGCCTCTACATCTTTATCCGTGCACAAACCACATCTTTTCATCATGGTAAGGACTTTCAACACTAGATGAACTCGAAACTGCACACCTGCCGCAAAATACAAAAAGAAATTGACAGCGAAGTTCAGTTGATAGAATCCGAAGCAAAATGAACGAATGTACTTGGTCAGCATTTTCGTCGCCATCCTAAACAACAAAAATATAAATAGCTATACTCATAAACTCTTTTGTGCTTCCATCATCTACATCTCTCTAGGGATATGAATTTCATTTATTTAATAATCGCACATTTTCAGGCATATATTTAAAACCTACCAGTTGATGTACTCTTCCTTGGCTTTGCCATTTGTTGCTACCGGAACTGCTCTGTGAACATTCCAATACAGCTCAAATGTCTGCACGAGTCCTACTGGAAACACGAGTACGAGATATGCTAAAGATACAGCGATCAGCATAGGAGTTGTAGGGCACGGTCTATGGATAAAACTCGGTTTCTGTGAATCCATCAAAGTTGGTCGATGCGTTTTTCTGTAAGCTTCACAAAAGAAGGAACATAATAATATTTAGTCAATCATGTTAAAACACAGTGGATGGCAGTGATACTAATATACTATGAATATACTACGCATAATTATGAGTTAGGGGGTTGCACCTTTTCATAGAGTTAATAATAATAAGTTTTTATGAATGTCTAGCTGGGCAAATTATTTGATGCATCAACTATTTTAATATAATATTCTGTACCTGTCTAATGAAAGACAACCTTAATTATTATTCGCAAAAAGCAAATGATATGAGACCTTACAATACGAATAGGTATTACAAATCATATTTTTGTTATTTTTCTTTATTCCATCGATATTTATGTTGACGAACTAATTTTAAAATGCCAGCAATGAGTTCCAAAGCTCCAAAAATTAAAATATTGAATCATGGGGTACCAATTGTGCACGTCTTTAAAATGGAAATTGATTAGTAACTGAACACATCAACTGATACTACATACATACTGGAAATAATAGTTTTAATGATCCGCTTTTAAAATTTGAGACGTAGTTGGATGAAACGCTTTGAAGGATCCACGAATTAAGAAATGGTTGATTTGTACCCGTTCAGTTTGTTATGACCTTTATTCAAAATTCCAATCGAATTTTTTATGAATAATAATGAGCTTGGACACTTTCTACAGCAATTTTCGTAGGTACCATTACTCCATCCTACCTGTTAAGCGTTTTCTGTTGATTTTAATTTTTCTCAATTTCCAGAACATGAGACAATTGAAGACAAAGACAATGATTGTAGGAATCCAAGTTTGAAAGGCCACTCTTATATACGCCATTCCCGCCCACACGTAACGCTGTGACTGACACGGCATATAACCGAACACACTGTCCTTTTCAAATCCTAAATGGAATTTTGTTCTTATATTAAAACTTCTGTTTTATACCTTTCAAATATTGGTATTATAGTTTTAGTCATATGAGTAGAGCAATTACCGGTTAGGATAAGTTTTGACAAGGAGAATATCGTAAACGTTGCGGTAAGACAACCAACTACAATTTTTGAGCGATATTTCCTAGTTGATCTGAATGTCATGGGATACCATACAGCCAGGCACCTCTCTACAGTAAATCCAACTACTATCCAAGCGGATATTGTTTGGAAGATATCCACAAAGACTCCATGAAACCGACATAGCCACTCGTCTGCCTAAAAATTTTTTAAAATTAAGCAGCAATATTATAACTATCATTAATTTGACCACCAATTCTGTGTCATTGGTGCCAGATTTGTACATCAGAGCGATTCAATGCCAACCGTCTCATTCTAGGGAAGACAATATTTGATGCAATGACACACGAGTCTTAAGGTTTATTCTTTTTCATAGACTGTTACTTTGAATGGTTCCATCTGTAAAATACTGTGTCATTCAATAGAAACGTACCAAATTAAGCTCAGATGAAGAAAATATTCAAAATTGGGATATTTACTACGCGAAAAGACTAAACTGCTACGACGAGAATACAAGTTCATATTTATTAGGTATTTTTTGACTAACGTTTAGCTGTACTTTCAGATACATACCACTACCAGCATGCATAGATACAATGTAAAACTGGGTCTAATTTTCATTTGGTGTTTAGGTTTATAAATTATTTTGCCATAAATAGTAGAAATAGAGTTAGTAAGCTGAATTAGCTTACCAAGAATAACCGGTTAAATTCAGCGTTTTCTGCACGAGCTAAGCCAATAGCATAGTTGGTTATTAAATTTCCGCAATCACATATAGCAAGGGCTATTAGGTACAACCCGCTCCCATTCTTCGCCAATCCAGAAGAAACCAGTACATAAAAGGAAATTCCATTCAAAAAAAGTCCTAAGCAAAAGCAACGATAATCATTACATTTTTGCAACAATGAAAAGGAACTAAAATGCTTTTAAAGTTATTTGCAAAATGATTGAAACTGACGGCTGTTTCCCAATGATAAATCACGGTTAAAAGGCAAAATTGGTGCAAAAACTCTTCGGGGAGTATCAATTATTAAGTTAAAACCTTGAAACGTCATAGCCACTGCAAAAACTACTGATCCACCCAACTCAAGATCGACTTCTGAACACGCGCTTCTAGCCAAAGATTTGCGATTTCACAACCGTTGTGTCATAGCGCTACAATAAAATAGCATTATCTCGGCATTTAAAGCTAAGAACATTATTAGTAGCAGGGGTAAACAAAAGTGGCATTTTGCACCAACATTTCAAAAGTTAATCTACATAAGATTGTGGACTTACTTTGTGCTATACAACGACACCCGGGTCAACCTCTTTTAGCAAAATTCTGTATTACACATAGGCGTATACATAACCCAGTTTCGGAGGGGGCTGAGATTTTTCATGGACATATATAACACATATTCGCGCGAACCGCGAAAAATTTAGGTCTTTTTTTGTCAAATATGAGTCAAAAATGGCCTAAAAACAACATAAAATCGCGCGAAGCGCAAAAAATTTCGATCTTTTAAGAAAAAAATTATTCTTTTCTGGGATTTCGGTGGGGAGCTTCAGCTCCGAAAGCCCCCCCTCAATACGCCTATGGTATTACATGATAAATTGAAATGAAACAAAATACGCACCTTAGACCCCTACTATTTGTAGTGTTTTTAGCTGTAAATGCCGAGGTAAATTGTTAATTTTTTGCAGCGCTATGACACAGTGGCTGGTGGTGGATGATATACAAAAGAAGTTTGGGTGCGAAATCGCAAACCATTGCTGGGCCAGAAGCGCGTGCTCAGAGGTCCTTCTTGAGTTGGGCGGATCAGTACACTGCCGAAACAATCATAATAATATTATTCTGTAATAAATAAGTAATGTGCGAACCTAGTATTATGATTGTAATTGTTCCGTGGTAAAGAATTCCCCTGGTAAGATCAATGAATGTATGAATGCTGAGCCAGTACTCTCGAAGTTCACATGGCCAATCTACTTCACACTACAAAAACAATTCCCAAAATAAGTACCTACATTTGGTATTAAAAACGTTGTGAAAAATAGTACAGTAAGTCTTTTGTTGAAATATAAAAAATAATTTTCTAATCACCCTTGACGTGTCTGTTTTATTAAAACAAGGGTAATGTGGTCTGAAATCCAAAACTTCCAATCCTAATGTGCACCTGTCAATAGGTTTAAAATAACGAACAAACGTATATATACATAATAAAGAGCATAGAAATAGACGACGATATAAATGGAAGGTAGCAATAACAGTTGACATGCAGCAAATAGATGAAGTAATCATACAGATGAAATTGATTACTCACTTGGATTCCACCATAACTGTAAGTTTATATGGAAAGTCTTCGATGGATAACGCAAATCGTATGGAATTGAGCACATTAACAATTTTGACCGTCGTCGGCTGACGTTAAGCCGTCTGTCTATAATCAGTTTTCACAAGAATTAGTTTCTTTTCAAAATCATAACATCCAAACGAAGTAAACAGTACAATCAGAATTCTGTGAAGACAAATTATATAGATAGACAGTAACTATGAACATTTTTTGTAATATAGATATTCTATACTATGACTCGTTGGAGAAGATGCAATTCGAAAGGGGATCTTTTTCAGTGGAAATGTCAAAAATTCAAATATTGCGCGGTCATTTGAGGCACCCCTTTTATAATACAATTCTCCTGCCCATGAAATGGTAAAGATCTTCAGGAGTTAAGTCCACTTATTTGACTCTGAAGTCTCCGAGTGTAAGACTCGTCGACTAATGGTTATTGTTCAGTTGGCAGTTTGTTGGGTAGGTTAGTGTCTAGATGTGCACAGGTAATAATAATATTATTATAATGTCTTTTGACATGTTAAAAAAGCAAGTATCAATAATGATAATTGGTTGGTCGGCAGGTACCTACTATATAAATATCAGCATAGCTAAGTAAGATTAGTGCAGTGCGTTCGTGCAGTGGCAAGCGGCATAGGCAAAGCCACAGATAAGGTAAATTAGTTTTGTTGGATTACTTGTATGTGGGAGTACACATGCACTGGAGAGCTTAACGGGCAATAGGTAGGTAACCGGCGCGGCATTACAGTGGATGACGACTTGACCCTCCTGCCTGCATCTTATGTTTTAATTAAAATAGAAATGAATGGTATACACTTCCCTTCGTTTCCCATGGTATGGTATGCAATTTGCTTACGAACAATGAAGCCGTCAGAATTAAATGCAGATGTCCTTTATTTGCAAGACGCTGAACACAAGGAACAGTAAAAGTGGTTTTATATGAAACAGAATGAAACTATGTTAAATCGAAATTTTAATTGCGCTGATAACTTACTCACTAATTTATTCCACTAAAATTTCAGCCATGGCGTCAACTCGACACTACAAATACATCCATTAAAATCCACAAAACTTCGACTTACACTTAATATATAAAAACACTGGTATAAAAACTTTCTTTTCGTCTCATCACTACAGTTACTTTGGGTAAATTACTTTTCAATTCTTAGGAAATATATAATAAGTAACTCGATATCTCGATAAGTAAATAAGTAAAGAAATAGATTTCGCACTCAATTCATTAAAAATAAAATAATGACACGTGTTCCTTGTTAAACTATTAACTTATATACAATGAAATTCATTAATAGACCTATTTGGTTTGACAGCTAAATTGCATTTGAAAGAATTAGTAATGACTGATTTTGTACTTTCCTACTGAGGTGCGGACCCAACGAGGGTAATTCTTCCTATCCTGCAACCTTTGGCTCTTTGTACGTTGTGGACAATATTTAACGGTATGAGCCTTCTTTCCAGTTGCATTACATCTCGGACAGACATATTTGCTGAGATAAGGACAGATAACATCTCTTTCTCTGGTCATAAGAATGTGGCTGTTGACGATATATTCACTTTCTCCATTGCTCCGGCAAAATGAACATCCTTTGAATGAAATATCTGTAGCACCGTTGGAAGTTATCCCGCCCGACCCTAAAGCTGAAGGATTCTCGGTCTGCGCTACAAAGAAATTGTATAGAAAATCTGTGGCATCTTTGGAAGTCGTCCCGCCAGGCTCGGTAGCTGAAAGGTCCTCGTCCTTTGCTATATAAAAATTGAATTACATTTTAATCTTGTGAGCAATTGTTTATATAGAATTCTATATTATAAAATTTCGGACTAATGTAATATGCAGTTTTTTCATTAAATAGTTTACTTTTCTTATAATTTAATAATTGAATAAAAATTGTAAATTACTAATGATGATTAAATTCTGGGGATTTAAATTACGTCGAAAATAATTTTTACTTACCCTCCGTTCCTGGTTTAAATTTCTCTTCATCTACCTGAGATTCCGTGGCGGATGCGTGCTCTTCCTTAGCATAGTTCTCAGAGGTTGAAGTTGATGAGAACGATGATTCCTTCTTAGAAGTTGGAGTTGGCGAGACGGAGGATTCCTCCTTGGAAGATGAAGGCGGATTTTCTCCAGAATCTTCTGTAGATAAAGGGGTAGGGGATGGGGATTCGTCTCTCGGTGAGGGTGGGGGAGCCCTAAAGCCGGTTGAAATTGATCCATCAGTCTCTTTCAGGTGGTGAACTTTGAAAAGGAACTGTATCTTGCATACTTCGGTCAAGAACTTGAGATTGTCATCAATGACTGGGACTCCTGGAACGGGACCGTCGCAAGGAGTGACGAAATAAGAAGAGCAGTCGTCTCTCCTGTAGACGGGTACCAAGGATCCACTCGTTGGACAACGATAGATAGTTGCAGGCGTGATCACGTTGTTTGCAGTAGATGGCCATTTGTAGAGAACTGGATGCTGTCTTTCCACAGACATCGGTTTTGAGGATTTCGGAGCTTCGGAGCTCGGAGACTTTGGTGATTCTTGCTTCGGAGTATTGGAGTTGGATAAGCTGGAAGTCAGTGATTCTTGCTTCGGAGTATTGGAGATGGATGAGTTGGGACGCTGGGATTGGACTGTTGAAGTCGTCTGTGTTTCTTCTAAAATTATGTATCCACTTGCCTGCAACGATGACAAGAAAGCTTCGCATCGCTCTCTAAGCGACAAACTTGCGTTTTTTCTGATGTGGATCGACATTCTCAGGCTTAGTCAAAAATTGAGAACTTCACGAATCACCAGGGCAGCCCAAGAAACTAACCAGCAAAACGCAATTCTCAGTGAAACAAAGAGAGAACAAAAGAGTCAAGTCAACGCAACCCAACTTGCTGGCTGAGTGTGTGAGTTGACGAATAGGAAGAAGCTCCCAGTCTTCTGGATACTCAACAGATACCTACGTATACGGATTCAACATTAGCTAGCACAATTCAAACACATCACTCTTGGCCAGCATTGAATGATCAACTGAAACTGACTAAAGCAATGCCAAGAAACCTATTCCTTGCTTGCCCAACGTCACTGGCCTGCAATGCTCCTTACTCTCGAAGATCAAAAGACACTGTGGCCCTGTCTGTTTGAAGTTCCCATGTAAAGTTTAAGATATCATAAATCCCAGTAGTACTTTTCTGTTCCCTCTTGAGCTTATACAAGTAATTTCCTATTTACATTTTTCCAATTGACTTTTGATGCAGAGATATTATGCTGAGATAAACGATGATATGTATAGCATTGAAATCACCGCATTCAAATTAACGATTATAATATGTACCTACCTACGTTACAATTACAAGGACAGGTGATAAGGCGAATAAGGCCCCCTGCGCCGCTGCGTTTGTTACTCTCGAAGGCGAAAAGACACCGCTGCTGGCTGCCTCGATTTCCCTCATCAAACAAACAACGGCCCTGTGGCTGTGGCTAACACTTAATTGACATTGAGAGTGCCAAATATTTCTGTCAGTAACACACCTCCATTCAATTCACTTGGAGTACTCGTAGTATTTATTTTTATGTGCACTACGCGTGCGCGACGTGTCTTACTTACCACTACTTACTATCCCTCCTCCACACTATTATACTTCTTTGCGATGCGCGCGGTAGCAGCTAAACAGATATCCACAATCTATATAGAAGATATTACTTCTCAAATGAACCACGAGCAGGACGATTCAAAATTTCAAAATAAACTGGTTCAATATACCCCTGCTCTCTCATACTGCTCCTTCAAATTTTTGAAAATATTCTTATAATTTGCGTAGTCGTAGATACCTAAATTATGGGATCTAAAGCTAATATTGAGATAATATTATATCGATGGACATTACATCTTGATAAAGGGATGATCGTTTAGCTTTAAAGATTATTTCAGAGCCTATGATCATAAAGTTAGAAAGGGTATAATATAGAGTGGAAAGAACACTTTGTGACGTCATAGGTGATCGTTTTAACGATCGCATCGCTTTACGCAGCTAAACGCCTTGCTAAACACTTGCGCGGAACACTTTAGCGATCGGTTTGCGCGGGAAAATGCCTTGTTAAACACATGCGGAGTGCGGCTCGCTAGATTAAGGAAATGGTTACATGGAGTGAATGGTTAGTGATCCTCTATGAAGGTGTATTTTCACCTTTATGCCTATGACGTACATTTATACTACATTTGCCGTTCTTTCTTTTGTTGAGGGAAATTCAGGTAAGTCAGTGTATTCAAGAACCTTATAAAGGATATCTACGATACGACATTGGAATTTGCATTGGGTAGTGGTACTAGACGACAGCCGACAGGTGTATAGGGGACAGCCGAGACGAGAGGTACATTAGCGACAGCCGACAGGTGCATAAGCGACAGCCGATAGGTACATAAGAGGCAGCCGACGGGTACATAAGCGACAGCCGAATCGGTTAGAGAGGGTACATAAACGACACCAAAACAAGGCAATTTAAAGGTGGGCACGAAACTTTCGGACCCGAAAAAATTCAAAATTACAATAAGCCAATAAAAAGCACAACCGCATGAAAATCCAAGCAAAATTTAAAAGGCGAACCAATTGCAAACCCAACCTGTAGGCACAAAACCTGTAACTGCAACTACAAACAACTTCGAAGAAAAACAACTACGAATAACTTCGAAGGAAGCAAGAAGCAACTACACAAACAACTTCGAAGAAAGCAGCTACAAACAACTTCGAAGAAAGTACCTTCGACAAACAACTACGAATAACTGTGAAATAACCAACTACAAACAGCTTCGAAGAAAGCAACAACGAACAACTTCGAAGAAATGAACAACAAAAAAGGAAAAAAGGTTTACCTTATCCCTCAATTCAATTCGTACACTGTTGGTTAAAACTTTTATGGTTCATCAGTAGCCCTCCGTTACCTTTCCTTCCCCCATTCTAGACCCCAAATTTGCTATTTTTATTCCATTCAATTCAGCAGCATCGATTACCCATTTTTTCCCCAGGTGGTACATTTTTAACAAAGTTTTTATTTTCCATCAGTGTACGTAGTTTTTATCAATATTATCTAATATTATAGCTTTGAATTTTTTGGACGTTTCGTTTACTTGTAAAGGGTATTGTCAAATGAGTCGTGGAAAACTTCTCTACGTTACTTAGCGCTACTTCATACGTGATTCACGAAAATCATCAAATATAAATATTCCAAAGAGTTTTGGTGGGGGGGGGGGGATGTGTCAAAATTATCCTTTCGCTTTGAATAAGAATTTTGTATCTTACTCCGTTACTGAGATCAATGTAACCTCATAGGGAACGACGGACAGACAGCAAGCAGACCGATGTGTCGTTTATGCACCATATCGGTAGGTATATATCAAAAGTGTGCCATGCAATGTTACTAAAATTACATTCATAAAAATGAATCATGAAATGAAGGAGTATCTTGTGCAGATGTCGGGTGTTTTGCGTTTGGTCCTGTTGCTTTTAAAATCACCATCTGACATTTTCAACTTCCGAAATTAATGTTTCTTCCAAAGGATGGCAAAAAACTATGTTCGAAATGTTATTCTCTACAAAAATAAGTATGGAATTCTTGATATTTGACCTTGTTTGCATTTGACATGTTAAAATATGGAAGACTTTCGTCATTTTTGGTCACGCTTGCTTAGAAAATTCGTAAAAGGAAAAGCACAGTAACAAGATTTCCATAGTTGTAGAGAATAAAATTATGGACATAGTTGTCATTGTATTTTGTCATAAAACCACTCGGTTGGGAAGTGGATCGATTTTAAAAAGGACAAATTCCAATGAAAAACGAAGAATTCCAAACTCCATGCCTACCACCGCTTCTTGAATTCATTATAGTTATACATTGTTATATTTGTATTTCATCGCCTCTTATCATTTACTTTTAAAAGAAGCATGCAAAAGCTACACGTTCCACCCAATACGGCATTTTCCATAAGTCATAGCATTACAATTTTTCTTGACGTGGCAACATAAAATTCCATGCGTACGTGTAACTAATGCAGTGCCACGTCACTGGATGCAATGAACTGATGAACTCAATCAGTACCTCGTACTCGTGGAATTTTCCATTCAATTTCTGTCACATTCCAAATAGATGCGGAATTTTTGGACACATTGGGTTTATCCGGCAAATATTGGCATTAACATTAAATCATGACATGTTAATTCAATAATACCAAATTAAGACAATTTTTGAATACTATTAGTCAGATGGCAATAAAATGTTGCTACAAAATAATGATTGGTTAGTGTGATGAGCATAGATGTTTTCAAAAACGCAATTAAACTGTTTTCATCAAAGAATAAGTAAAGATTTCCATAATTCTGATACTCCAAAACTTGGTATATAAAATTCTACATTTATCAACTTTGGCATAAATTGGAAAAAATCAAACCCTATGTTTTTCGTATTAGTTAGGGACATCGCACCAGGAAAAAGAACAATGCGTTTTGGGTTGGGTTGAATCTACCTAAAATTTTATGAGAATTTTAACTTCGCGTGGCTTTCTATTTTACAGGGTGCAATAAATCAGTTCAACATCAAAAAAATTTACTTAGCTTAAGATTATGATATTTTCCAATGGAAAGAGAAATGCAAATATTTGCTCATTAAAATTATCGTTATCAAGGGAATTGCGAGTCTTCAATAAGTGATAGATGCACAAGAATCGACTTAAAGTTGTGAAAATGGTCCAGGAGCACTCGTTATGAGCATAAAATGCATTATAATAAAACGACGTCCATATCTGGCTAAAATAATGCGTTATTTTAAATTTCCTGCAATTTTTCTGCATTTATTAAAAAACGTGATTAACTTTCAGTGAAAAAAATACGATTCTATTCCAGAAAACAAATCAAAAATGCAATTTATATCATAATTGTTCGTTTTTCTCACAGTACACAGTTTGACATATACTAAACAGTGACAGTAAAACGATTAGCACAGAATGACAACGATATTTAGCTTTATCGACTACTTCAAAAGCATTTTTATCTTCTCAAATTATATTATAGAAATTATTTTATTGAGG
The DNA here is from genome assembly GCA_019776505.1 of Tomocerus nigrus. Taxonomy (NCBI): domain Eukaryota; kingdom Metazoa; phylum Arthropoda; class Collembola; order Entomobryomorpha; family Tomoceridae; genus Tomocerus; species Tomocerus nigrus. The sequence goes on along the minus strand of JABASI010000563.1, from coordinate 9,288 downwards.
CGATGCACACTGAAGCCTGAAAACCTATAATGAAGGGACCCTGTACAGAAAAGCAATAAAATGAAACAAATTTAATTGGGACAGAAAATAATTTTCTATCGGAGTTCAACCACCAGAATGTTTATTTATATTACCATAAAATTTTATAGGGTTGAACCCGGAAGGGCCATAAGAGCAATGTATTTCAGAAAACTATTTAAAGGGCTGCTCAGCATCAGTTTTCTTCATTCAGCTCTCCAAATTTCCAAGTGAAATAGCTACCTTGCTAGGAATAAAGGGTTAAACTCTCCTACCTACAACTATATCCGCATCACAATGAGTTTCAAGCTCTTCATCTTGTTGGCTATCGTAGCCGTCGCTTTCACAGGTGCCCAAATTACCAAATTATTTTTAAAATTTCTAAAATATTTTCAGCTGTTCATTAATTTTTATTTCTTTTACAGTTGCTTTGCCCGTTGAGGCTGACCAGGAAGACGAGTCACAGCAGGAACAAATTCAACGATCTGAGGATTTGAGTGCACAGCCCCTGAGCCGTGTGGCCAGATCTCCTGCCTCCGGAAAGCAGAAGGGACGTGGCATGGCTAAGCAAAAGCAACAGCAACAAATCGATGAAGAAGTCTCCCGTGATGTCCGTGGAGCCGGTAATTGAAATTATGAAATCTATTAAAAAATTACCTTGAGGCAATTTTAATGTTTTATTTTTTCAATTGCAGGAAAGGGTGGTGCTGCTGGTAGAGCCGCTGGAGCCGGAGCTGGTGGTGCCGCTGGACGTGCCGCTGGAGCAGCTATGGGTATATCTTCATTAACAACTTATTGTGTTATCTTAATTCGGGTTTCTATAATTTATTTTTACAATTCAGGAGGTGCTGGTGCCGGGGCTGGTGCTGGTGCTGCTGGACGTGCTGCAGGTGAGCAATAAAAAATAAATAAAAAATAAGTTCGTTTGGAAATCGGTTGACTAACAAGTTGAATTTTTTCTCTTTCGTTGTAGGTGCTGCCGGACAAGGTATATACATTTATTTCTAAGAAATCTACAGTTTACACTTGGACATGTATTTTATGATATTTGAGTGACTGTTTTTTTGTATAGCTGGACGTGGCAATGTCTTCAACTGGAACGTCGATGCCAGTCAACAAGGAAAGAACAAGGCGGCGAAACATGACGACGAAGAAGGAGCCGCCGAAGAATAAATTAATATTACAGAATTGCAATGATGTAATTTATTAATATTAGTACACTGACGTTGTTTCCTCCCTGAATTTCATGTGTGCCTTTCGATGAATAATAAATTCTTACCTTAGCATAAAGATCCATTTTCTGCCATTTAATTCAGCTTCATAAAAACTTATTTAGTTTCGCATGCTACAAATATAACTATAAAAAATTAATATCATTTTTTTAAGCATACCTATTTGCATTTCTACAAGCAACTAAATTAGGTAGCTACTAGATCATACAGAATTTTTTCGTGTCAGACAGTTATAACATCATTAACATGTACTTTGTATATTAAGCCCTCATTTTTAATAACTTTTGGCAAGGAGCTCCACGTTTCAATTCCATGCTGACGTGTCATATCGACGTGGCATACTTTGTTCCAGTATCTCATAAAATTGTTTATAATTTACTGTAAACCTTCCGGGGTCATTTCATCTTACACTTGGGTACACCTTCAAATGATATTCAAAGTGAGCAAGGTGACTGGTAAGGGCAAACTACAATTAAGAAGCCATGTGTTGGAACTTGAAAGAATGCACGCTGCTCCACGTCACACGTATACTGAATTACCTACTGAACTGATTTAAACGAAATTCTATCATACCACGGCCTACAGCTAGGCTTTTATATGAAAAACATGAAACGTGATGCCATTTATTAATGATACAACACACTGGCTTTAATTAATACCGTCTATTTATAATTTGCTTCAATATCATAGCTAGGTAGTCTCTTTTCCAGGAATATTATATGACGCTCATTGTATTAAAAGCCGATTATTACCATTATGCTAATTTTGTCGACATAAGAAGCTACATAGTAGCTTCTGCATAGCTTAGGATATAAAATATAACTTATATACACCCACACATACAGATATAACTTAAAGATTAAACAATTATTTGATATTTTACTAAAGTTGATACCATAATATAAACAGATTGTAGATAGTGTTTAAGGAAAAAGCTCGAAGCATAGGTACCTACGTAAAGTTTACAAAGTGCTCAAACTCATTATGATAAGAACAGGAAAGTCCATAGCTGAAATCAATGCCTTTTATTATCGCGAAATAAATAAGTTATGGATGGACTATGCTTTACAATTTGCTTCGTGGCTATGCTGAACTGAAAGAAAACCGTTCGCCTTCCCAAAGATTTTAACTTTGATAATATAAAACTGGAATAGAAGTCTTATTCTTTGCCGTCTTTTGAATATCCTCTAAAGAAACGCTTAAAACTCTGCTTGAGAGACATTTTCTAATGTCTACTTATTATATCATATCTAAAATAATAATATAATATAGGTAGGTAATGTATTTTGGTTGTTTCCATGTATGTACATAATATGCATTTATGTAAAATACTCAATCATCTTCATTAAATAGAATTTTGAACATAGTACATAGCTTACATTTACCACAGTTAAATGCAAATTATATTTTGTTACTGTGTCATGTAGCAAACCTAAAATGTAAGGTTAGTCAACAAATAAAGTCATCCTCCTCTATACATATTATGTTAGGTATATTATAATTACCTACATTACATTACACTTGTTATATATTATGTAGGTAGATAAGAAACTCCGTTCTCCGTCCTGGTTGGTTATTACAGATATGATTGATTTTTCCATTTTTGTAGCTACTTTCAATATCTTCGAAATATGGCGTCCAAAGCATTAGTGACAAGGATGGACGTGGTAATTCGGTCCATTAAAATCAAGACGTATCCGAAAAATGCACCAAAATATCTTGTACCAGAGGATGAGTTCACAGCAGAGTTATTAAATGCTGACCCACAAAAAGGAATAGTTTACCTCCGCTTCGCCGAACTAGCATCTATTGTAAGCTGTGTAATTTGTCAATTTATTTATTCTAAGAATTTTTATTAATTGTATGAGAACTGATTATAGTACAATTGTAGAAGACGAAAAATAATTTATTTTTGAAGCAATTTAAATTTGTTGGATATTTAACAGAATCATTTGCAGGCTTTTCTGGGATGGATGTCCGCATTCTACAATGACGTTTTGAGGACACCAGATCGGCTCAGGTATGAGATTAAGTCCATGGAAGAAAATCAAATCGTCGCCGTGAACATCCGAAATGACTGCTTCATCAGGGCCATTGTTACCAAAGTGGACCAGTCCAGGATCACAATTCGCGATGCGGACAAAGGAGACATTCTTTCTGTTCCATCTGATTGGATCTTCAACTTGCACGACATCTTCTTCCAGTTTTCCTTCCAGGTATACATTCGATAAATATTTGCAGAGCTTCTAATTATTTACATTTTTATGTTAAATTGTTAATGAAAAATGCATGAGGTAAATAAATCAAAATTTAGTTGGTGTAAATTTTTACAATATAAATAGTTCACATTTTATGACGAAGGAAAGTTTACAAACTTAACCAGGATTAGGTTTAGCAGTTCAGTGGAAATTTCCGGATCATTCAGAAACGTTGCGCCTATGAAATAATATATTTTTAAATTTTTGCTTTGCACATTTTCAGGCAGTTCCATGTCAGCTTCATGGATTGGAGATTTTCTTTGACACTGATGCCACGAGCAAAGTCTTCAAAAAATTGGATTTGAAATCCCATGCAATCAGAGGGCGCGTTTCGAGGTACATCAAGACCGACCCAATCGTCAACGGAGTGGTTTCTGTCTACTTACACAGTCTGGAATATAACGAGGAGCCAGATCTTAATGCGATATTCTTAAAAAATATCCCACTCGTCTTAGAATTAGGTGCAACAAAATAATATGCTCTGATCTAAAACAACTTATTACAGTCATTCTCCACATTTCACCTTTTGGCTATGGAAAAAATTGACTGTCGCCTTTTTTATTTTGTTATTGAAAGTTTATGATTTCCTTTGCCTTAATATTATAATTATTTCATGACATTCTGATTCGATACTTTAGTAATGAGCTGATTTAAATGACGATGACGATTTACATACGGTGTTGATAACTTTTAAGGTCGATTAAATGAATTTATGACAACTAGATTAGCAAATGAAATAAAATGATGAAAAGTAAAGAGACAGCCATTAACAATTATAAATAGCCTAGAAATATTTCCATTCGATGAATAATTTGTTTGTTAACGAAAATGTAACTTGATATCGTATTTATTTTTGAAATATTAGAGTTAATAAACCATAGAGATACTTTGCATTTGTTATATCATGAAATATTATTATGAGTTGTGTTGCATTTATTCCATACATTGTATAAATGTTTTCTAGGTGGGCTCAGGCAGGCGTTACTCATGCCACTGCAATGATACAGCAATTAGTAGGTTAATCATAATTTATTATGACACAGTAAACCCAGCAAGCTGTTGCTTAGTTCTAAAGTTCAATATCGCCGTTGCTTTCTAGTAAATGTTAGTTAATCGAATGAAAACCACGACAACTAAGATGAATACTGCCAGATTAGGATCCCAAGGCATAACTCTTCTTGACATGTATGTACTCACCTGCATTTCATTCCATTTGTATTATTCTATAAAGTCGTACCTATATGCATGTCGTAATGGTGTTAAGATTACCTATGACTGTCTGCAAATATTAAAGGGCTAAAGGCAATAAACATTTTTTGCGCAGATTAAGTAAAGCATTGTTCACAATGGGAAAATGGGAAGTACTTGTTCTGTTCCACTCTACATTTTGGGTATTCAGCTTAGGAACTGACTAACTGACACACTACAAGTTCAAGTTATTATGTCATCCTCGACTTCGTAAATCTCTAAAATTATGAATAAAAGTGTAATGCGTTAGCAGATAAGGTCTGTGTTAAAAGTTTATTGCAAAACGCGGATTCTAAGAGGGAAAGATTGATTTACTTCAAAGTCTGACTGGGCCAACAATCCCAACGTCAAATTTTTCTTTGTATTCCGCCTTTTTTAGGGCAAGAAGATTCTATATCTTCTTATGACGAATTATGAATCAGGCGAGGCTTACAAAAGGTCAACTAAAAGAAAAACGGTAAAAGGCAAATATAATATGCTTGGGATTTATGTAAACTAACATCACTTGCTAATCTGTAACATTGCATTTAAGATACTATAAGCACAATAGGATATATATAATCATTTATATGAACTACGAACTACCCGAAGGTTTTTAATGCATGTATCTCTTATTTCAGATGATTAACACGAAGATAGCTACGTGTTTACTGTTGAAATGCAAAATGACTTTATGTAAGACATCATTTAGAGGAAACGTTCAAGTAAATCACGGAAAGAAAAGAAAACATAAGAATACCTACATCTTCTCTGTAGTTGACTTTTTAATCTGGTATATAAAAGGTGCCTCTGAAGAAGATTTCTTTTTAGTGTCCCATTAGCTACGTCCATAATAAGTGCGATTTTGATTCTGCGACATTTAATTATTTATAGTACCTGGTGCATTGTGATGTGAGTGTAGGTGGATATGTGCCAACAATTTATAAACCGAATGTGAAACAAAATCTTATTCTATTTTCAAATGTGTACATTACGATCGATTTAGTTCCTTTTTATATCGCATCGCATTTTATATGAAGCATGATTTGCAAGGATGCATGTTTTGAACTAAATGTCATGTTGTTCCATATCTTGTTTTTCCTATCATCAAACCTGAGTTATTGTTAGGGAAATAATATTGTGCTCAAAGAAAGGGCTCTGGATTATTCTGTGCATCTACTTAGGTTAGGAATTGGAAAATGACAAGTGGCATTATGATTTTTCGTGGTAAATTCTCAGGACACAGTACTTGCAAATGTGATTTTTTAGTTTTGCTCTTTTGTTTTGTCGGAGTTACATTGAAGTTGACAGCTTTGGCCCAATCCCCGCCCTCCACTCAATTAGACAAAGACAAATTGGCAAACAATTCTGTGGGAAGCTCCCGCATGGAAGCAATCGTACAAGTTCATCCAAAAACTCAATATTGGGTTACGAAAATTGCCAAGAAGCGTGAGTGACTTTTTTATTATTTTTGACTTTACCTATATTTTGTCTGGAGTAGCCCATTTAGTTATAAATTCTGCAGGCTACGTGTTCTAGTCTTCTTTCTGGGTTTCTACCTGGAAGAAGCATTTGTAAAGTAATGAACTTACGACGTTGTGACATAAATATGGAGCTACATCCCTAAAGTGAGCAAAGCAACAGACAAATAATGTTGGCATGTTCTGTCGCCTCTACCCTGGATATAATTTTTATATCTAAATCCATTCCAATCCTCCTAAAGTGGCAAAACTCTATTGCAACGCTTGTCTCTCCTTGTTTCTATCTTCAGACCATAAGTACTAGGAACTGGAGCGACTACAACAGTAAAATAGTATTTATGATGTGAATGGTTTGCGGAATTTCGAAGAATCCGGGAATTTTCAGACATAAACCAAAACTGGATATACAAGTCCCAGTAGTTCCTACCTCCGAGCTAACAGGCTGATCTTGAGTGTCACTGACTGAGAACCAGAAACGGTTACGATACCTGTAAAAGTACAACAGCTCTCTTCCTCCCAACTATATGTCGTAGGCTTTCAGTCCACCCACCCTTCCTCTCTCTCTTTAGCCTCGTTTTCTCAAAATTTTAATTACATGTCTTAATCTGATGCACAAGCTAAGTTAAAACCTGTTTGCACATTTTAATTTCTTAAAATTAAACTAAATTACAATTAAAATTTGTTCTCCCTATTTTCTAAACTTTCAAAATGTTTTCATATGGAAGAATCTTTTTTAATTAAATATTTAGTAATCAATGAAAACTGCCGATGATTCTGATTTTACATCAGTGCATAAATTACTGTGAGTCAATGAGAAACATAATGGGGTCTAAAATAAATTCAGTCTACGACAGATATATTACTAGGATATTTTTTCGGGGCTTCAATCCCACATCTTGGATCCGCATTCGAAATCTATGTCTTCTTGTATGTCACTAATACTTCTGGCTCGACTGTGTATGTATATGTAAGTTGTTTCTTTCTATTTTGTGTCCTTTCCTGAGTTATCCTTCAGTAGGCAGGCAGACAGGTAGGTAGGTAGGTAGTTATATTTATAGCATAAAAGTTATCTGTGCCTTCACCTGCCCTCCTTTCCTCATATTAAAGAAAGCAAAGAAAAAGAGAGTTGTGGCAAAGTTACTAAATATATAAAGTATCAATCTGTATACAGGACTCCAGCATCTATAAGCTGTTTGTACTTTTGTGACTTGTTATCTTTCTCAAATGGAATTGCACAAAATTGAATTCCTTTTTCCTCTTCATGCGTATCCTGGGTCTGGGTGACTACTGTAGGCAGACTACGGAGTTTTTATTGTTTTTTCCGAGCTACAGTTATGTGCAATGAATGACTAGATGCGCATAGTTGAACTTGGAGGTGGTTTTATTGCTTCACTTCACTTCCTTCCTCTAATGCTTTATGATTGATTTCGCTTTGGATCTCATCTCTCGATCTTTTATTCCTTGGCCTTGGATTTGAAAATACGATTACGACGATAGATACTTCCAACCACGCACTGCTTCTACGCTATAAACCCCGATGCACGTCTATAATGGAATACAGCTATCTTCTCTTTTGATTGACATTTATTGCCACAGACTCCTTTGTACATGAATTCCGACAAGACTCAAAATAAAGAAATCAAAGATCTCCCTTCAATTCCAAAAACATTTGTATAATTTTATTTTACCTTCCCTCTCTCCTACTGTCATAGACAGACAACGCCGGTATCCTTTCTTTCCTTTTTGGTATTTTCTCATTTAAAATTCATGTCCAGTTTGTAAAAATAGAATTGTCTGTTTTAGTTGCGCCCATTTTCTCCATCATTTCTCTGTGGAATGACAAATGCTGGACGGGAAACTCGGACGAAGGAACTTGCTTCTCAAGGTAAAATCTCACATTCAATCGAGAAAAACTTTACTTATTTATGTACTCTGCTGGCAGAAGCAATCTTTATACAAGTAGCATTAGTCACCTTCATGAATCCAAAATGTGCTCGTACTTTCCTACCAGTACAGTGCAACTTGCAATTCCAAACTGAAAGAAACCCATTCTAATTTTAAAAATTGGACAATAATATTATAATCGACATAGGGGACTAAACATTTGAAACTTGTGAATCTTGTGACTTAGTCACTGATGGATGTACTACAAATGTAAATCTCACAGTGCCCCATACACGATGAAACATGGAAATATGGGATACTTATATCCAGGCTGCATAGGCAACCCTCCACAATACCAAGGTTCTGACGTCACAGTCCGACGCAGAAGGCGATAATAGACGATAATAGGCTTCTGCGTCGGCACTGTGACGTCAGAACCTTGGTATATTACACATGGGCATGGGTGGAGGGTTGCCTATGCAGCCTTTATATCATATTCCTTACAAACTACGAGGTTTTCGCTTACTAAGTAGTAGAATGATTTCGTTGCAAAATTCAAAACTAAAAATAACACAACTCTTCATAATAATGATACATATTATTATGTAGTATGGATATCAGTAGTATCGTAGTTCAAAGTTCAAACTTGCTACTTATTATTAAAATTCGACTAGGATTTTTATGTCGTACTTTTATTCAAAATCTACATGCTTCCGAGACTCTACTTGTAGCTGCCATTATTAATGTTTAATATCGACCGATTTTTCATTGCAGAAGAGAATGTCATCAAAAAGGAGGAACAGCCCAAGGATATTGTGCGGGTGGCTTCGGAGTTTGTTGTGTCTGTAAGTTGCAATCAAATCGTAATTCGTTTTTTGATCTCAGTACGAATACAAGCGAAGAGTAGCACAATACAATAGCATAATACTACGAAGTACGAATACTAGCAATAATTTAACAAGCCAGTAACCATCATGTGAAATAATCGAAGCCCAATAAATATTTTAAAGGGCTCGAAACTACTGAAGAATAATTGCAATGCCTAGAGATTATTATATATGTTACCGGCAATAAGAAAATTCAGGCATTAAGCTTAATGCCTAGGCAGTAAGCTTAATGCCTAAAATGGCCAGGCATTAAGCTTAAAGACTAGTCATTAAGCTTAAAGCCTAGGCAGTAATCTTAATG
>JABASI010000562.1:0-36221 GCA_019776505.1 Tomocerus nigrus | reverse complement strand
GACACGATGCCATGCCATAACCACAGTAAACTAAATCTTTAGCGAGATAAACCGAGCTGACAAGTAAATTGGAATTATGGAATGTGCCCCTGTACATGATGCATAATGTGGAGGAGTATAGTAACAAGAGCAGTATGTTCCTCATTATTACGCACCGTCATATCCTATATACCCTTAATACTTATTAGAATGTTAATATAAACTTACCCAGTTTAGGAGGAACATAATATAAAATGTATAGCAATGTTAACTATTATAAGGTTCACTAACCAGAATATAATAATAATAACATGCTTTGTGTTTATGTTTAGTTAAACTTTTTTAGTTATATTGTAATTTGGTATAGATTGTGTGTATTTGTGTAGGTATATGAGTATCAATGTACCCCGTTTGTGTTTATTTGTATTTATAAGAGTGACAGCGTTATGTTTGCTACTATGAAAGTAATATTATGTGTGTGCTGGCTGTGAAGGGTTGCTTGTTGCATAGAATTCGTCTGTAATAATAATATGTAGTAAGTAAGGAGATGCTGCTGCTCTCTTCCCAAACTTCACTTACGAGAAGTGAGTGGAAAGGAATGTGGATGAATATTTAGATAAGGAAACTGCCTTTAAATTCGGATGAAAATGACACCAGCGACAGTCATTATCTCAGTATCTGTGGAAAGGTATCTTCACCGTCGGTGACTCCACTCTTCCTTGCTCTACACTCACTTTCCGTGTAAAATCGTTAAGCTTTTAGCAGTCTCCTGTACACACGGTGAGACAGGACATGTCAAGTCATCTCTAATGACTTTGCTCCCTCTACACATCCCTAACACATATCCTAACTCTAATAATGAACTACTCAACTATGTCTTCAATGGACACTATATAGACTTCCTTATATGAAATTACATTTTATACTTTTGCTAATATTAGTCGGATATGTACATGATATCAAAAAGGAGGAAATTAAAAGCAAAAATTGCATTCTTGAAGATTTTTCAGTGATATTTACATGTAGTAGCTAATGTACTTAAGTTTGGGTATATTTACCCTTTTGTAACACTTTATATTCATAATTTCTTATATTAAACCAATTTTATCTAAATTAGAGATAAAAAGCATTTTAAGGGGATGGTACTTGATGGGAAAGACCTACCTGACGTCATATTAGAGTAATGAGCACTATAATCAGCCAGATGAAGATCAGACAATGACTCGTGATGATATCGACTTCCAGGCCAAGGGCCGCTGTCTCCTTTGACACCAACACCACACTGAGACGAGCCTGGCATTCCAGGAAATCTTCCCGCTCCCGTTCCAGCTGCTGCTCCAGCCAAAAGAAAACTACCGTATTGTGCTGCATTGAATCTGAAATGGAATAATTCCTATTACACAAAAACTCTTCTCTTTTTCCAACCCACTTTATAATAGTTCAACATGCTGCATAGGTACACACAAAAACAAAAGAGGTTGAAAGAAATTCAATTTTTTCATCGGAATATACGACTGTATTATGTGAACTATAGGTATCTACTTATAATTATTATATTATCGTATTTCTCAATGACTCTGCAAAAATTCAATCAGGTATGTAAAGATCCTGAATGATAAATTAAATTCATTATTTTAAAGCAGTTATCGAATAATATGATGTATTCTGGTTCTAACACGCTTAATAATTACGAAAATATTATTGTAATTGTACGTGTTGTGTATGGATTGTGGATAAAGTTTCAGTTTTGCATAAAATGAGCATTAATAGGAGATGTAATAATAAATTAAGTAAGCTATTCATAGATGAAAAGTATGAACCTGGAGGAAGAAGGCATGGGGGGATATGGAATATCCGTGGATCGATGATGATAGCTCTGGTGCGTGGACAAAGGATAGTGCCAAGGGTCAGTTTGGTGATGATGAGCGAGGGAAGGTATTGGTGCTCCGTAGTCGACTGCAGCCGCTCCGTAGAAATCAGCCGCAGAAGCAGAGCTGTAGCTTGCCAATGGCTTACTCGGACCCGGTTGATAATTTGAGTGCCAGAACGATGGGGGAAAGTTTCGGGCTGCCATCGGAGAATCTAATAAACAAATAAAAAAATTCCATTTACCACAATTGACTATTTAATATGCAATCATTATACACACCTGGTCACAGAATATACAGAAGATACCTTGTGTAGTAAAATTTTATACTCCGTATATTTTTACAAACCTAATAATCTAAATTATTAACAGCAAAATTGTTTATTAAGCGTAACCTCTAAATTGGTAACATTTGAGATTACTTAATTTAACCCAGTAATTGCTAAAAATGCCATTTTAATATTTTAAGTATGTTTCACGACAGAAAGCGGCTGTCTTTATAATATGTAGCTAATAAAAGTAAATATCTATGCGCTTACCAGAAAATGTTATTTTTCTCTCCTTACGAGAGAAAAATTCCTTTTATTGCCTTCCGTTTTAAACGTTTGTCCAATAAGATAAAGTCACATTGGTGAATATGATGATAATGATGAATACGTAGTAATACTTTATACAAGTACTGTAAGCAGTTTAAAAATAGTTAGTTTTCAGCATTTTCTCAGATGCATTGACCCTTAAATGTTAGTCTCCTTTCGACAGATACTTTTTATTGTTAAAGAGTGATCTTGAAAGACCTCCTACTGGGCTACTAAATAGCTAACTTATCGTCTCATGTTGAACACATCAGTACCTGTCCTACTTACTACAATTATATGTGCTTGTATTTTACCTTTACGAGACGAAAGGGTCTTACATTGTACAAAGATCTTTCAACGGGCATACAAGAAGAATGCTTGGTGACTTACTTTGGTTTACAGTTCCTAAATCAAATCACCAGTAAAGGTGAAAAGTAGGTAAAGTACTTATTATCGTGTGTCCCAGCCTTCCAAACAGTAAAAAGGAGTAGCAACGAAATCCAGTAAATCAGTTTAGTAAAAGGGATGACCTTTCGGTAATATCCACTCTTTAAGATAAAATACTTCTGTCTGGCCAGCAGAACCGACCGAACTAAATTCTCCCATGAGATAACATTTGAGAAATCTAGATCTACCTACAGATAATAATGTTTGGGTATCCAGCATGAAAAAACTGCTGCATTAAAAAAGTGACAGGACCTTTCGCTTTTAGGAACTTGAAAATCAAAACTGAACTGGGCAGTCAAACTCCCGCTGAGTCCTACTTCAAAAAGGATGGGCTACTTAATAGACCGATTTATTAACTTAGTATACGCTTTTGCTTAAGTACTACTGAAGAGATGAAGCATCTATTTGGAAAGTCTCTAAAATAATTCAATATTGTTTTACGAGGAGCTATTGCCATCGTTTGTGGACAAAATGAACTTTTTAGAAGAGACTTAATGCAAAACATTATCGTTTCTGTCTTATTTGTATTTCCAAAGCGAGACAACTTTTGCATTTGAATTTAGAAGGGAAGTCAGGTCCCAATTGTCTCTATGGACATTGTCACTTAAGGAGAGATAAAGCGGGTCTTGTGTAACGTTGGGGTGATATATGTCGGAACATGTGCTAAGTTCTCCTTTTAGGATGACCGAACATGACTTTTCAAGTAAGAGGGAAGAAGAAGCAAAATAAGGAACTATTTCCTGGATTTACTCTTGTTATGTTGGATCCGGTCTCGTTTGTTTTATGCTCTTCTCCGTGTTGAACAATGAACTCTGCCTATAAGTCACTACAATAACGACATAGCAAAATTCACTGAGGAAGTTATGGATTGCGCCTTAATACTTCTTTACTATTAACAATTATTTACTTCTACATGAAAGATATAATGATGAGTAGCCAAATCATAATTACACTAGTAAGTACCTAATATTAATTTACTTACAGATGTTGACAATGTGTTCAATAATTAATACACATGCCATGCCTTAGTAGCAAATAGAAATTAGAAGTTAAAATATTGATTTTGCCAACTTCTCTTGGATCGACGGGACCGACCGTTTAAATATTTATCTAACAAAACATTAATTGATTGTTAGTTATCAGATAGATCATAGTAGTGTGATGGTTATTTGATAGTTTATATAATGGTTTGAATTGTTGGATAATTTTGGGATACAGATTTCCCTGCAAATGAATTCGGTAGATTGTCTTGTATCGGGAAAGGCTAGAGTGTAGTAATGTGTTGATATCGATTCAGAAATGGTCTAATATTATCTTTGAAGTAGAATATGGTCGCAGGTTGAGTGGAGGACTAAAAGTACGAGGACGTAAATTGAAAGGGGATTCCCTATAGACACGCTAGAGAACAAAATGTAGCCATAAGTCACTTCACAGCTCTTAAATTAGAACAGATAATCCGAAAGCAATAAACGAGTGACTATAATGTATTCGTAAATTGGAGACAAGGCATTTGAAGTTTCACAGAACACCATTCTGCGGCCAAGCTGGTCTATTCTCTCTCATTCTGGCTCATGGCTCGGCTACTTTATTATTCATATACCAGAGCCATTCCATCCGTTACTACATTTATATAATACATAGATAGCAAAACCAAAGTGTATTTCACTTGCAATAAGGATGTTCTGGAAAGTAGTACTTAAAGAGCCTAATGAAAATGCATAATGTTCAGTTTAATGCACGAAAACTTCCCAAGTAGTCAAGTACTTTTTAAATGTAATGTCTGCAATAATAGTTAAAGTGGGCAATTCTACGACCAAACTACATCTACTTAGTTTGTATATCTAGTAACACTTACAAAACAGTACATTAGAGTTAAGTGGAGAAACGGGACATGTCTCGACACGCGCGCTTATAATCTTATGTAACTAGTAAATATCCATCCCAACTTCTCTTTCCATCTCATTCCAATATAACACGTTTCGTATTTCTAACTCACATCAAAATCAACAAATAAAGGTGTAAAAATCTTTCAGTTACTTTTTACAGTGAATTGAAGCCAAACCCGGCCAGGTGTACAATTGAAATTGTTAATCACAATGGCTCGATGGCTAGTATCTGCATTATTATGTTGGATAAAATATTATTTAGCGTAATTAATAAATCTGGAGAGTTGAAAATTGCCAAATATCAATATTTCAATTTTTTGCAGCATTTGTAGAAATACCTATAGAAAATAGTTTTTGTTTTTATCTAAGTATATATAACTAGTATTTATGTAATGTCAGTGGCTAAACTGGTAAAGTGTAGGGACAAGGAAGGAAGGAAGGACAGAGGACATGTAATATAATAGAAGAGAGCAAAAGTGAAGTGAGCCATGCCATTCATTCTCCACTAATGGGTCGTTTCAAAGGATTTATTAGCTATAAAAATTATCCGCATTTTTCCCATGCGTAAATCCTTTCCGAGTTAATGTTAATGTACAGATGAGATGGAGAATTCCCTTTTTTTCACATTTACTACAACTAGTAGATATATTATAGAGAAGGAGAAATTGCACCTTGTGCTAGTTCAGTTAGAACTTAGAACAGTGGCTGAACTTCAGTGTAATTGTAAAATATTACTTTTCATTTTATATTAGGACATACCAAAGGAGATGAACCAAGAGAATAATTAACCTCGTATATTTACCCACGTCACATCGCATCTCGTGTCGATATATTTATTAGTCATTACCTCGCTACGATAATTATCATTACAACTCGGATGTAAAACTGCAATTTCAGTTGCAATCGTCAAAGTGCAAACCTTTTTAGAGGCGTTACTTTTCAATTACACAATATTGCTCTTTTACGACTCAGTAAATTAAATCGCAAATTCTTTGGAATGATGAGAATGTACTTTGTCGATTTACACTTTTCATTGTGAAATTATTATGATTATTCATACATCAAGGTGGGTAAATTAATTCAAGTGTATTCATTGAAATAGGTAGTAGATTTTTCTTTACGAATGGTATGAGTTGAGAGATAGAGAGTCACAGACAGTGAGAAAAATTAGTCATCTCATCATCTGATTTGAAGGGAAGAAACAAATGCCTCTTTTCGTAACAAGGAGTCGATTGAGTTAAGATAAGCATTTAGCTGCTATTCATCTCGTCGTTGACTGAAAATGTATAAGAGGACATATGCAGTTGTAATAAAGATCATCTTGCTCTGTTTCTTGAGACAGATTGTATGTATGTAGTGTATATGTAGATAAATAAAGGAGTATTCATCTCTGAGAGATTTGAGTTCATGGCTAGATTCTCATGTAAGTTGTGAAGAGACAAATGTGATGCCGGAAAGGAAAGCATTGGATTTCATATTTGTTGTGAAATATGCTCTAACTACCTACCTTCTCACACAACTCATTATATCATACTTCTCTGTGCATCCCTATAATATATTCCACTAGTGACTAATGCTTATTCTTTTAAGGAAGGAAAGGAAAAGGACGGGAAGAGTAAATGTGATGCATCATTTGTGTGTGTGTGTGCCTTTTGCTTTGGCATCACTTGACTACGCTTCGGGTTGACATTGACACTAGAAAACGGCACTCTCCTTCTCCTTATGTCTATTAAATCTTACAGCGTGTGACTAATAAGCTAAGGGTTTCTGCAGTACACTTAGCATCTACATTTCGGGGCATTAGCATATTGCACACAGAAGAGATAGATATATTTATATTTACGCGTTTATGTCTCATCTACAAAGATTCTCCCCTCATTTTAACATATGCATTTCATAAGAGGTCCTTAACTTTCCGATGGGACCTTTGACACTCCTTCCTTTCCTGTATCCTACTCTCATGCATGTACCTACACTGCAATTATAGATGCATTAGCTACATACATCTCTGTAAAATTATGTTATGCTACACTTACACTACTCTACATTTCTACACTAACAAATATAAGTTTAGCTTTAGCTCATTCAGTTTACTTGCTCTGACTTTCAGTTTGTGAGAGTGTTGCTTTGTACGGTCCGAACAACTCGGTTTACGCTACGCTATTGCATCTCCTAACTCATATTCCTTCTTAAAAGGAGGAAGTCGAGAAATTGAGATTCGAAATGGAGCATCTGTAAACCAGACGCTAGTACGTATATCAACGATCATCCTATGATGTTCCAAGATATACATGTTTATCATGTTTTACTTTTATGATGCACATAACTGCAATATGATTTTAATTCACCAGACGGGTTTTTAAGCAGTTATTTTGTGAAACTTAATAACTAACTAAAGGCTGTGAAAACACTGATTAAGGAAATATTTAAGGCGCCAAGAGAAATTGGCACTATATTTTCAAATATCCATAATTACATTATTACTTAGGTGTATTAGAGAGTAATGCTTTCGAAAAAAGGGAATAATTTCCACATTTAAATGTTGAGTTGTTAGCCATGATTTTTACATAAATAAACTTACATTTAGATGTTTTTTGTCGATCATCTAGCGCCCTTTCGAAGTGTTCGTCAATCACTCGTGTAACATCTCCACTGTAGTTGATGTATAAAACACAATTTTCTGTCAAGTAGTGACCCCGGTGACTACTGCTACTTCCGGCGGCACTCTCGGAATGGGTTGCAGTGGCCGTGGCTGAAACCGTTCCGGGGGATTGTGACTGTTGCAAAGAATGATCATCATTGTTGCTGTTTTGACTATGAGAACTGGTGGCGGTAGCACTGGCTCTTGAATGAGAAGCAGAGGCGGATGTCCCACTTAAAGTCGTAGAAGAGCAAGGTGTCAACGGGCGTCTCGAAGAGTGACTTGTGGAAAGATTGTGAGAACGACTATGACTGTGACTAGCTGAAGAGGAAGAGGCTGCAGAAGAACTGGAGGCTGCTCCGCCACTACTGGGTCCTGGACTACTGTACGAGGACGCATCTGAGTGCAGAGAGTCTGGAGGCGATGGGGCGTGTGGAAACTTGAATAACTTTGACTGGAAAATAATGAAAACATGAGAAAGATATGGAAAACTCGAAGAAAATTAAAGAGAAAAGCATGAAAACCGTAGGGAATCGGGAAAATCCTGGAAATGAAAAGAGGAACAGATAAGAAAACCTCATTTTCTATAAAAACAATAACCAGATGAAAATGAGATTGTTGTTGTCTTCTTATTCAAATTATACTAATTTTTTGTCTAGACTCTAGACTTGAGTTGGTGTCTATTTTCCTTTGACATTCGTCCGCTGACATAAGAAACTCACCCTTGAGTGTCTGACAATTTGTCTGTGGTTGATAATTCTGCCTTTCTGTCTAGTCAGGGCACAAAAAATCAAATTGCGTCGTTACTTACTACTTACTATTCTAGAGTAGCAGTAATTATATGATTTAACATGTGAAAAGCCTGGTTTTATTATGCGATATAAGATACGTAATTTGATTATCATAAAAAGTCACGATTAAATGTAACAATAATTTATCAGCACTGCAGTAAATTGTATTAATCCTAAGTTTGACCGACTGATAAAATGATATGCCAATGTTTTTATGACTATCTGTAATTTTAATAGATTCTGTGAAAGTTGATCTGTATTGTCACTCTACTCCAGACAAGACGAGTAAAGTTTGCTCTTGACAAACATTAGAATATACAGCTTAACAGCTTAGAGCTCAGAAAAGACATGTATGAAATGTAGAGCAGATTTATTAAAGACAAGTGCAAATTAAAACGTACGTATAGTGAGATGAGCGTAGTAAATACCGATAACACTGTCATCTGAGGTTTTGTCTATCTTTAGTGTAATAGCACCTCTTCTCATCCAAATGGCAATATTCATTTGGCTCTCTTCCTTTCCTAACTATATAATGATAATGGTTCACAAGTCTACAGTTTATCCAGTCAGACAAAGGGTTATGTTTTTGCGACAATTAATTCCCATGACTCATTGGATTTAAACGAAAACTACAGCAGACTGGAATGGATTCGCCAGAATTATGTTGTAAATCTTCAGCCTTTCATAAATGTCACATTAAATGAACGCAATGACTTTCATTACTTACCAACGTTCATCTGAATGTTTATAATTTTATGCATTTACAGCTCTGTGCAAAGTTTAGATGCTACTAATATGCTCATAGTTGGCTAGAAATATCATTTTAGCATCTTTTATAGCTTTGTGTCAACCTTCAATTTTCTTTAGTAAAAAGACAAATGTAAAATTTATACAATTGCCAACAAATTCAGCTTTATAATATACTGTAGATAGTTCGGAAACGATGTGTTAGTGTGCAGTTTGAAATTTGAATTAAAACTTTTTATAGAATTTTGAAAAATAATAATATGTTCCATATTTGTGTTATGTACCCCGCGGAAAAATAATAATCTACTGTAATAAATGATTATTAGTTAGAAAAGAGGGCAAGAACATTAGAAAATCTTTGTCTATAAACATCTTTTCTAGAAGATGTTCATCAAGAATTAATTAAGTAGGCAATGTGATGAATAAGTCAAATCAGATATAAATCTGCGTACGTGATAGCGATAGCTGGGCAAGCATGTCATGTAATTCAATTCGGTTTTACATGACATGACAGAGAAGACAATAATCATTCCATCACAACCACATCACATCCTCCTTAGTGCTACTTAACGAACAACTCCTCTCTATCTTTACGACTTTTTTAAAATGCAATGCCAGCTCAACCTAGATACTTGGCTAATCTTCTCCTCATTTCTGTTATCTATCTATATATGCTTCCAAGGAAGATAATTATGTATTCATAATATGATTAACATATAAAACTATGCATGAACAAATCACAATTACATTGTTCTAGTATGCACACACTAGTATAATAAGAGGTTATTACAAGATTTAAATCCTAATCTTGATCACGTATAAAAGTGCAGATACTTTTATTGTTTATGTTAAATAGCTAATTATTACTGTTATGCATCTATGTGCATGTACTATTTATGTACTAGAAAAAATGCAAGGAAAATTGCGCAATGAGTATGGACATTAGTAATCTTTACGGTTGAGTTGATTAATGTCGCTTAGTCAGTTAATGCAGTTAAAAGTACCTAAGTTACATTGCAGTTATAGAGTAATAAAGAGTTATGTATCTTCGGATTTCTACTAACTCTTGGCCTTAAAATACATTTAATGAACTCATTAAGCAAGCAAATGTATCACAATTCTTATAAAATATGAATAAGTTATTGAATCTAGGTTGTCATACATTTTCTATTATAAAAGTCACTTGTTCTGACATGACATCTATTACTTGTCATAAATCCTAAATACTGCAGCTCTTAAACTTCCTTATAAAAGATTTTTATAATGACTGTACTTCAAACTACAATGAATGTACAAGTACAGTGTACAGTTATTACAGACACTGTCGAAACGTATGCTAAGAAGAGTTATATCTAAATGGTACACAGTACATACCTAATGAAAAAGATACAAAAGTTAGTAGCCATAAATTAACAAAGACAAACAAGTGTCAATGAATCAGACGTTATTATTACCACACATATATTTATATCTTGCAATTCATTTATTCTGAAATGTAAACAGATCAGATTGTCACGTAGAAAGTGCTGACGACACATTTCGCTCCTATTTCCTTTCCTATCGTGGAAATGAACTAATAAAAGTCGCTCTTTAGAATTTGTGAGGACAGCGATTGTCAATGAAATACGTAATGACCATACTGGGCTCACCCACTATTCCATTTTTTTGGAATAATTTCAGAGAATTTTACAGTTTTTACGATTTATACTTCGTTTTCCAATCGTACAGATAGATAGATTAAAACCTATACAAAACAAGTCAACATCTATAATTTCTTGCATTTAAATATTACAATTAGATTTGATCCTTACCTTCTCCGCCGCAGATCTATCACATGAAGAGTAAGACATTGCATATGGTTGATACATAATTGTGCAGCTCATTTTACAATGACGTCTCCCCTTATGTATAAAACAGTTTGTAGGAATCCGTTGTTGTTTGAATGTTGTCTCACGAGTAGTTGTAGTAATTTCTCACTAAAGTTAACATTAATTTGATTTAAATCCGTTGTGTAATTCTGTAATTGTAATTGTAAGTAGAGATGGATGTAAGGATAAGAGATGGAATTAGAATAGTCTTGATGTATAATTTGAGTATAGTTGTTGCAAGTTGTAGATTTATCTATGAATGAGAATCCAGTTTAGTTGAATTTATGCAAACACATTGGCATAAACACTAAAGAACATGGAATGGAATCTAAAGTTCTTGGATTAGATTAGGATTTTTTTCAAGTTCTGTTAAAGATCCCACGATGTATTGTGGTTTGGATTGTAGGAATTAAAAATGCAGTGGTGTGACAGCTCCATAATGCACAGTGTTGATGAAAGGTTATTTCGTAATAGGTAAGTAGGAGGTGTTTGTGATGAGTTGGATTTGAGAATGGACTCTGTTCTTATGACGTTAAGAGAGAAGAGATGTGATATAAAAGTGTTTTGTTTGTCAAAGATGTAAGAGTAGCTTCTGTGTTGGATAAAAGTAGCAAATGTTCTATTAGAAAGGTATGTGCATATATAATTACTACGTGTGTGATAGTTACAGTTTAATTGTGTCTTTTGAAAGAGTATGTTTAACTATGGTATCTTTGTTTTGCTAATACAAATATATATCCAGTATGCTCCTACGAATGGAAAATGATAGGAAGAGACTGAGAAGAAGCTTTACTTTGGTTTACTTGAGTTAGTAGCTTGATTTTACAGAGAGACTCATTCGCATTCCATTTGAGGCAAATGTAAACTTTCAACTCGACATTCCACTCGAAAATTCCAGAGTCTCAAAGCTCGCCGTAAAACCTAATTATCCTCGAGTGCGTCTTTATTTTCTTTCCCACCGGTTGAATTCCTGTGCACTGAATTTGCAAAGCAAAGCAGGAACCAACGAACCTCATTTCATCTCACATCTCACCTCTTTCCCTCACTTCAGCAAGCATTATTCCCTTTTATTCAAACGAAAAGCGTCGAGAGCCACAGAGTTCAGACGGTGAGACGAAAAGAGAGTGGAATCCACTTCCACGGATGATGATTCGAAAGAAAGGCAGAGGAGGCAACCACTTCACAAGATTCACAAACCTTCTCCTGGTCACTTTTCACCGCTTCAGCTTTATTTATCAACATTCCACAGATACGCAGATTAGAGATAACTTGTCTCTTTAGTGCTAAACGCTTGAATTAACTAACTACACAGGTATGCATAACTTACTAGACATTATACACGCAGGGATAACACATCAGAAAAACGACTACCAACAACAACCAGAACTTTTTCTATACACTCATTTTTATTATTGTCACAATTATACAGTACCAGAGTTAATGTTGTCGTAAAGTTCAACATTTACTTCACTCTGACTCTTTTATTGGAAAACTATGCTTAGAAAATCCCAACTACAAACTATACCTACTTCTTTTCAAACACACTCCCTACTTGCCTCACACAGGTAACTTATTCTTCTTAAACAATCTAATACAAACAAATATCCTTTTCCCTACAACAAAAACCTAAAAACTCAAAGTCACAGATTGTTTTAGTAGCACTTGCTTTACTTTATTACCAGATGAAAGCCAAAGACAACTTTGCCTCACAAATATTTCTCTCACAACAACTTCACGCGTAACTGTAGAACTTTTATACAATTTAGAAAAGAGTAGAAACTCAGTATAGACACACACTCAGAAACTCCCTAGATGCTCAGTTCAAATACAATTCTGATCTTGTTGCAAGATACTGTGTGCTTTACTGTTGTTCATTTCACGACTTTACTACTGTACAGACTGTAATGTACTAAACTGTCAAGGCTCAACACTCTATACCCAAAGCTAGTAGTAAGTAAACTTACTGGAACTTCCAACTTCCACCAACTGGACTATCTCACTTTCAACAAGAGTCACTTACAATTTTATACTACCATATCCTCAAAAATTAAAGATAGACTAACTATAGTAATACAATATACTCTTAGTATATTCCATATAGTTACATATAAATTATAAAATTCATGTTATTAAATATCTGTCCAGGAAAATAAGAGATAATAATAATATAAAAGAGTGGGAGTTGTATATTAATAATATATAGTTTATGGCATGACATGAAAGTATGTCCGTATAAGATTATAAAGAGTATAAATGCACTGCTCTTTTCTATTGTGCTCTACTATAAAGTAATACAGACATGTAAAAGTTAGTCTTGCTTGGCTAGAGCACTATTTTTCTCAGTAGTTTGGCTACACGAGAGATTATATTAGAATTGGAGTGGTGTAAGCTATCCGTGTGTAATGTCGTGCCGTATCCTGCCGTTTTGTCCTTTACTCCAACTTTGCTCGTATAAGTAAGTAATGTAAAAGCGCATGAGATTTAGTGGAGGAGGAGCGTCATTTTGTGTGGGCAGCCGCTAAGAGTCCCCTCGGCTAACGTGGAGGAAACAGTCTCACTGCCTCTCATTCTGACAACACTTCACTTCACTACCAATAATCTACAATCTTTTCCCTTCATTTATGTTCATATAGTCAGAGTTTGTGCTCTACCTTTAGTTCCCGATTTATATTTACCTTACTTCATCACTTTTCCTATACAAACGTTTATATGCGAGATTTTAGTACTGATACTATTGTAATTACACTATAGACTTTGTTTTGCATATGAGGATGATAAGATTTTTAGGAGAATTGAAGGATGAAAAGATAAGAAGGACTTGATAGTTCAACCCAATGAGCTTTTATTCTTGAAACTTCTTTTCCGTTTAGTGTACAATGAGAAAAATAAGAATTAAAAGAGCTAGAATTAATTACATTTCATTTCTACAGCATGCAATTGAAAAATTAAACGTTTTCTGTTGAAAAACAGATGTTCGGAGATTCTGCAGTAATTTACCTTTGGTGATACAGACAAAAGACGCCATTCTATTACCTATAGACCTTGTGTACACTACAATTGACACTACAATGCTTTTAGGTAGCAATTTGGCTCCTATCCAATTGTCCAATGTGAAACATATCAAATAAGTCGCTGCCACTGACTGCACTGCCTGCTCCTTGCCTGTGTTCTTCTCTTCTGCTTGACTTTTGTCTTTTCATTGCTGCATTAGATTAGATTACATTATGTACAATTCCATTGTTTTCTACTGGATTCTATTCTAGTGCCTTGGATTCCTAATGGCTCCTGCTTATTTATCTCTAGCTTTAATTTTTCAGTTGATGAGGCTCCACTCCTAATCCTTGTTGCCCTAATTAATGTGTCCCAACTTCGTGATTCATGATCATCTTCCCTTTTCTCTAACTTTACTTCCCTATTACAAATTACGACCAGCCTTCTATTCTACCTCCTCTCACTCTAACTACTCTTAGTACTCTTTAATTTCCTATTTAAATTACTAATACCAACTAATACTCATAAATAACTAAATACACGCACACACATGGGATATCCATGCATATATCATTTTAACAAACAATTTCCCATTCCACAGACTATATTTCTGTTAATCGCAGCAAAATCATTCTCAGATAAGCAACTGCTCCAATTTCACGAACAATAATAAGCAATAGTTTACCCATAATTTGATCCAATTTACAAATTTTGGAAACAAATAATTCCTCCAGTGGACGGTTGTCATTTCTATCGGATTCGTTACAGTGAAAATAATTACACATGTACAACGGATATTTGTGTTCAGACAGTCTTCTGGTGGCTAATGTCAATCAACATAAAATGCCTTATGCTCACTATCAATTTTTAAAAGTTATGTATCCATTAATTGACTGCGTCATCACACTGCATTCTCCATCTACATTATAACTTGGAACATGCTATATTTTTGAGGTTGTAGAAAACAGTAAATGATTGTTAATTACAATAATTTGTAGTTTTGAAATAAATAAATAGCGATTTTGTTAAGATATGGCATCTGTATAACAAGTAAGTAAGTGGTAAGAGGAGTTGTTTAGGAAGTATGCGAGGATATGGAAGTGATATAGTTATATGTATGAAAAGGGATTTTGGTCTCATTTTGTTTCTTTATTGGGTTGTGTGATGTTGTCTATGTTGTATTTTGTGATGTAATGGGATATAATCCAAAGTAATGTGTAGAAGAAGAGTTGTTGGTCGTAGAAGAAGATAGTTGAGAGAGAGAGAGTCGAGTATAATGGGAGAATAAGTTTCCCTTTCGTTTATTAGACAGCGTATAATGTAAATAAAGTATAGAAATGATAAAATAGAAATGAAAGAACATTAGTGGATAACATTTGGTTGGGGAGAGAAGCCGTCAGGCAGTTATTGGATTGTATTGTTCACAAGTCAAGGCACGGGCTTTGCATTCTTCCTCAAATAGTTGGGAATCCTTCTTGCCGAAATTATGCTCGTCTTTTCTGTGCTCCTGAAACGTCTGCCTTTCTGCCTGGCCTGGATTGCTTCCTCTTGCTGCACTCACTCTCTCTCTCTATAATACACATACACACATCTACATGTACTCATAGTCAATAGTACTCTTTTAGCAGTCCACATAATATAACCTTAGCTAAAACTTTAACTCTGAGCAAGCCAAGGAACTATTCCGCTGCAACGCATTTGATGCTCGTGGAATGCGGGCTCTGTGTCTCTCTCTCTCTCGTTCTATGTCTACGATATATATGTGTCCATATTATTATAGTTATACTAAAACAGGCTTATATGTATTCTATAGTTGTAGTTCTCGTGGCATTGCAACTTGCAGGCCAAAGCAATATTTGAAGACAGGAACATGAGCAAAATACAATAGGATTTTATACTACCATCATATATAGTTCATATATTTAAGGTAAAATGTAGAGAGAGAGATATAAAGATTTATATAAGTATGTAATAGGTATAATGCTATTTCATACACTCACTCACTCACTTTGCACATCACAACAGAATGAGATCTGTGGAATGTCAGAAAAAGAGAGAAGCTTCACTAAAATCCACTTCACTCTATTGCATCAACTCAACTCTTACATAGAATATTAGTTGATTGATATTACATACTAGCAAATACACGGAACAGTTCACTTAAGCTACAAATATCTACTCATAAGGACACCACCACAGCTAATTTACAGAGCTAACTTTATGTACTTACCTTTTCTAGACGCACTTTCATTCCATGCCAATAATACTCGAAACGAAATGATGGAAACGCTCGAATCTCTCGCTATCTCTAGTTTTGATTTTTATTTAGCTACAACAGATAGGAGGTAGTTGTGTAAAATGAGCAAATCCTCTTGTGTCTCCTCATATCAATCATTATATACAGCATTCCTAGTATTTCTTTTTATATTTATCTTTTCCTATATACAAGTTTGTTAGGTAACTTCACAAATTGGTGAAATAAGTAAGATATAGTCACTCACAGAGGGTTAGGAATTCAGATAGACTCCATTTCTTCCTCAAGGCGTATCAACTGAATCAATCTACACAACTATTTTCTGGATGTAACTAATCTAACGGTATATGAAACAAAAGTTTTTGCCGACAAGCGTATTTTGGAAAACTTACTCAACTTTAATCATCAAAGGAAAAGTACGGGAAAGTATGATTGCTATGTGGTCAGAGATATGCCAATTTGATTTTAATTGCGTTAACACAACAGAAATATCTTTATTTCCTCTGTATAACAATTTACGGCAATGTATGTAATTATTATATTCAAACAATTGGGCTGACATAAAACCTAATAAGTATACAGATGATTTATAATTACAGGTAAATAGTTTTTAAATTCATTGTCACTGAGATCTGTACAGTATGCAGTATTGATAAATGTATTTATTGTGAAATTCTAGCCTGGTAAATATACTAATAATAATATATTCATGAAGTTAAAACATTTTATAGTTGAATATTTGTGATTCGTGCAACATTTTTGTGTGTATCTGTATGCTAATAGGTAAGTAATGTAGAAAGCATGTGGAGAAAGGTTGAATTGCGCATACCAAAATACAGGAGAATGTTTTTAAGTAGCCGAGTATGAAATTGTATTTTAGTGTTCAAGAGGATTGGATATAGAGTTCGGAGTAGAGATCGTTAGTGTGAATTTTTCTTCAAGAGTCATAATGGAATGTTAAACTGCAATAAAATGCCCGTTTTAATTATCATGAAATGCAATGTGCAAAATTTCAAGCGCGAGACAGAAGAGTGCGTGAAACATGCTTGGCTTGCTAAATATGGGAACCTGATATTAGAGAAGTATTTTGGAAAGCTCTTGAGCAATTAGGGAAAATGTTGTGTTCTAAAGGAATATGCATAGTTAAGTGAAGAGTTTAAGTTTGAAATGCTCAAAATGCAAATTGACAAAAAAGAAATGACTATGAAAAGCTCCACTCAACATTCGTTTATAAACTCTCGTCGTCTTTTACATTTCCAATTGTGTCTATATATACTTTGTATCTGTGACTAGATTCACTCAGACTTTGAACAATGTCTACTGTAGATATTTATTTCTGTTTTCCTTTCATTTTGGTATTTATATAATACTTTAGCTATTCATGTCAGAATTATATGTGTGCTCTTTAATGATCGGTAAGTACATAGCAGAGTGTAGTAGCATCCAAGTACAAAGTTCATATATGATTATGCATTGTATTTTAGTCAGTAGGTATAACTATTGTTTGAGTGACTTGAGTAATAGGAAAAACACAGATTCTCCTATAAATATAAATACCTAAGCTGCTATAGCCGATGAAATACTTTCCTCTCATATGTAAAGTCTTTGAAAAGACAATAATAAAGTACGTGAAGACACAGATACGAGGCATGCTCAGAATAAATCCATTAGAACCAAATGTCTCTGAGAATAAAAGCAGATATTTGTCTCCAAATGCAATTCAAACTCATCAAAATTCTTGGCTATTTTTAATCCCGGGAACTGAACCTTATTTACAAGCGACCCTTTTCCTTTGTCTCTCTTGCATCTTCTGCCACGATAAAGTTATTCCTACTCAACCAGATAATAACAGTTGCATTCGAACATGTGTTACTGAATTATTTTCATCGAAAACACAAGGAATAAACCAAGATTCAATTTGTTATCTCCGCAAAATTTGCACATTGCCTTTTAAAATGGAATGGAAATAGAAAAAAATATTTTTCTGCACAGGAACAATGACAATAAGCTTGTCGTCTCATCAGCAAAACTATGTAAGCAAACAGATCCAAATGGTCCGACAGGTGATTACAATGTGTCGTGTCTATTCATTCTACTGTCCAACATTGCTTTCATTGCTAATTGTGTTTTATTGTGAAGGTATTCATAGAATTTAGACGCATCTTGTTAACTCGTTACTTAGCCAAAGAAAGCATTTCCTTTTTCCTACCATACATTTTCCTTCTTCTACCCTAATGCAATGCTATGTCGGCATTATGTCTCTGTCCAAAGAACCACATTACATGCTACTTGTAATATGTGCCCATTAAGCTAATATCTATTGGCAGAATTTTAATTACCCTTTTTTCTTCCTATTTCAAGCTATAACCTCAATCATCCACATTCCAAGATCCTTAATGGTAAATTGTTATTTATACCTATTGTTCTGCAAATTCTCAATGCTTAATTTTACAGCTATCAATTAACGTATGACGAGTACTTAAGCTTCATTACTAATCAAATGTAACATGTTAGGCTATTTTTATCATTACATGACAAATGTCTTCCTGGATGTAATTCCCCTGCACATAGGTAATTATTGTCTCTTATAGTACACTCTATTTTTTAATATAAACTTTCTACAAGCGTTCATTGTCGGTTGAAGACCAAATTCAACCAAACTTCAAGGCGTATCTATATCTATACCTATTCAATATATTAATTACGGTGCCTTATGTGAATGGTCTATATTACATAAGCGACCCTTTTCCTTTGCCTCTCTTGCATTTTCTGCCACGATAAAGTTATTCCTACTCCACTATCAATTAAAACTATCAGTCTGTCTGTAACTCTGTCCACCTGTCTGTAAATCTGTCGGCCACAAAATTTCATTATAATAAATATGTATCTCAAGGACGGATAAAGGTAGAACGTTAAATTATTTTAAAATGCTACTAGGGTCTCTAAGTTTGTTTTCTTCTTTCAAATTGTTCATAAATGGGCAAAATTTTTGATCTTCTGATTGCGATGCTAGAATGGAAGGGAGTAGGGAATGATGGGAGCGATAGGATAACATGTGAACATTCCTTCTTCGGTAAAAGTTCACAGTGATGCAGTAGCGACACGGTTCTGGCAATAGAAGAGACTGAAGTCTTCTTTGGTTAAATCCTTTTTTTGTGTACCACTGAGGTCAAAAGTAAGTTACTGACTGAAAGTTAGGACACTAATTCCAGGTCATTGGGCCATTCCGTTACTTTTTTCTATACTTTGATTTACGGTGGTTTATTAAATGTGAAAAAAAATTTTGCACATTATACTACACAGAAACTCATATTTATTTAAATCGTATTTATGTTTTGCAATGAAACTGAACAATCTAATTTTAATAAATTGTATTCTTCCTCTCATACATAGAATCATAGGTACAGATGTAATTCGTATGCAGATATTATTATGGCTATTAACTGACACTTTTTATAACACAAGCACAACATGAAATTATCTACGTCTGCAGTTTACATGATTGCTGTTCCCTGTTCTTAAACTACTACAAATAATATGATTACCTAGAGTTAGAAAAAGAGTGAAAACTTGAAAAGGTATAAAACAGGTGACCAAAGGACCTCCTGTTCAGTAAGTCGATATTATTAATCACAAACGTAGGTTTTGCCACAATAAAAGTCGGAAGCGGTATAATTGATGTTTGTCTCTTGTATTATAACTCCTAAATTACGTCTTAGCTGTCATTAACATAGTATTAAATTACAAAAATAATGATTTCCTCTGGTGTAGAGCGAGAGAGACCACCTACTATAGAGTGTCTATCTGAATGCTGTATCTTATGCAAAAAGGAAACATTGCACGTCTCAAATAATGCGTAGGCACTTAGCTTCAAAGAGGATTAAGTAGTTGATGTGCCATTAAATTCTAAAAGTGAAGTAAAAGCACGAAGCTAAAAAAGCAAGGACCCGAAGAGAGAGAGAGGCTCGTTCGATCCAGTTTCTCATGGGAGGTCCACTACCAATTAAATACCTGTCTTCTCTCACTCTACCTTAACTAAATGTCTACTAATTTATAGAGAGCTTGCCTTTGCATTGCTAATCAGGAGGAGACTAGTTCATTACTTTTATCTTATTGCTAAGCTAATCCACTTGATATGCATTGAAATGGAAGTAGCAACAGTTGTTAATGAATTACTTCTCCACAATTACAATTTTCAGTAGCAATCTCAATAAATTCAGCAGCTTTAGTCTTTAGGGCACGACGACGGTTATAGCACAACTTTAGAATGTTAATCCATCGTATAAAAATCAATGTCTATTATTCTACATGTCATTGCTTACATTAAAGAATAAAATTAAACTACATTGTAAATTGTAAATGCAGCCCACACGGACTAAACCGCTTCCACTCATTGTCATTATCCCGGAGTTGACTTATTGAAGAAACAAGGCTTACTCGACAGGACATACACTTTTAGCAAATATTTACTAGACTCTTTTCTCTATGCATTTAGAATAATTATAGTCAATTTTTATGAACTAATATCTATTAGTCTTTGTTGAGTGAATAAAAAAATTGTTCTAATATGGCAAATGGTATGCAGAATGTAGGCAAGTAGAATTTTAGTATGTTGAAAATGGGTAGGCACTTTAGTTGAAGATTGGTAACTCCCACATGACACTTGAACAGTTGTAATAACTCTAAAAGAGTATGGAAAAACAAGGCTTTCTTTTATATTTTAATAAACAAAGGTATTATTCTCAGTGTTGAGAAGTTGTTATTTTTACACTTGCCACTCTTCCTTCTAATGTTTCAAAGTTTCAATTGTGTGTACTTATGTTATGTCAAGTTAAGTCAAGTCAAGTGAAGCCAGAGAGTACATACATTCATCTTATAGAGAAAAATGTCGAAGGAAACTATAATCTTCCTTTAGACGAAGGGAATAATAGTATAGTGGGAGATGTATATCTACGTAGTATAGTTATTGTTAAAAGAGAGCATTTTCTGTCTATAGAAGAAGTGAGGCAGTGATTAGAGATAGAGAATGAGCTGGAGTACACGTAAAGTAGTTAAGAATTGAGTGCAGGTGCTTTGCATTAGTAAAATGTGTTGTGGATGGATGGATCAGAGGGAAAAGTGTAGGAGCTCCGACCAAACTCACAAACGAAAGAATGAAGAAAGCGAGAAAGAAAAAATAAATAAGTGTTCTCAATCCCAAGATTACGTTACAAAGCAGACGGTTGACTCAAGTTGACTTGGCGTGAGACAGAAAAGGAATTCTTTAATGAACCTGCTACAACTTCAGCCTACACTACACTTATAACAACTGCCAAACCAAAAACTATGAAAATGAACTACTCCTACTCTTAACTATCCCTCTTACGAACATTTGTATTTTTATATATAGAGATGTAGATGCGAGTAGTAAATGTAGGAAGAGAGAAGATGCTTATTGTTAGCTATGCTATAGTAGTAGAAATACTCTCTCTCTCTCTCTGGTAGATTTTCTGTCTTCCTTACGCCTGCTTTATGTCACAATCAACTAACTCTGTGTAACTCACGTTCAGTGAGAAGATGAAAAGAGCAAGTAATGTTTGGCACGTTGTAAAGATTTCCATCAGGTCGTAATGCACCGTGGCAAACACTACTTTCTATCCTAGCCACTCTTTAGCACTTTAAATATGCTCACAATAGCCAAGAATTTAATAATTTTTTTTATACTTTCTACATCCAATAAACAAAAGATATTCATTCCGTGTGAAACTACTATTTAGATTAAATACCAATGAATACATGCACTTTTTGTTAAAAACCCATGAGATCTAATTAGGCTGAAAGTGTCAATTTTATTTCACTCTTTTTTAACTAGAAATATTATTATCGTTACATGAATATATCATTTCAATACAATTGTGCATTTAAAGATGTGAAGTTGATGACTGACAGGGAATTCGTCGACAGACACATTATGCCTCAGTGGTTAAGCCATGTAACTCGAACTCTGGATGAGCTGAAATTCTGTAAAAGAATTATTCAATTAAAACAAATATTTTTGAGTAAATGGATATGCAATGAAGTTAAAGTTTTAAGTAGAGAGAAAGTTTAAGGTCTAACCCAGGAGCGCCGTTCTCCCAGTCAAAAGCCCAAGTTCCTTCTTTTCCAGTGTCCAAATTATCCTAAAATTATTAAATATGTAAGAACAAGACATTAAAACAAGACATTAAAATAAATGATAACTACTAAATATTGTTAAAATTTTAAAAATTTCTAACCAATTTTGCCATGTCTTCTGCGTCAAGTTCGAAATCGAAGATCTGAAATATACACATAGTTTTATTACTAACATGAATAGAAAGATCCAATTTGAATAAAGAGTTTGATTTTTATGTAAGGGTATTAAATAACCATACTTGGAAATTGCTTTTAATACGCTCAGGGGTAACACTTTTCGGAATGACGACAATTTCTTGCTGTGCTAAAAATCTCAACAAAATCTGACTGGCAGGTCGATTGTGTTTTTTAGCGATTTCATTCACAGTAGCATCTTCCAAGAGAGGTGGAATTTGTACCTTTCTGTAAATATAGGACAAAGGATGACACAATTAATCCCAATGTTCATAATTATAATTCAAATATCCATCGGTGACTAAGAAGTATGATTTGCATCGCACACTTACAAATGGGCATTGGCTTCATTCTTGTAAGACTCTTTTCTTCCTGGAGAGCCCAAAGGTGCAAAAGCGCAAGTTGTTATTCCATACTTTGCTCCAACTTCGCGTATGAGCTTCTTAGGGTAATATGCGTTAAGCTCAACCTAATATACAGCAGATAAGATTATACACAGCACAATAAATACGATAACACACACAGTGAATGTTACATAATAAAGTACATTGCTGCATTTATATTATGTTTACCTGATGGTTAGCTGGCATAATCGTTGCAATTTTGGCAACTCTCTCAACTTGCCTCACACTAAAGTTAGACAACCCAATGCTTTTTGCTCGACCGGTTCCAACTTGTGCTTCCATTGCCTTCCATATATCTTCGATAGTACTGGTCGTGTCTGGAACAACCTTTCCATCCACCTTCAAAGGCTTCAGTCCAGTTTCATCAACCTTAATTCCAGCAGGTTGGTGAATAAGGTAAAGGTCAACATAATCAAGTTGCAATCTTTCCAACGACAATTTTAGGAAGGTTTCTACGCGATCATGATGAGATCCAAACACAGGAAGCTATATAAAAGAAAACATAGAAAATTATTTCGAGAATCAGACGCAACATGTTATGCAGATGCAGAGTTGCAGACTAATGTAAAAGAAAATCGAAAATCAATGTGTAAATTCAAAGTTTCTGTGCACTAACCTTCGTCACAATGAAAAGCTCCTCACGCTTCACCTTTCCCGAATCGAACCAGCGCTTCAGGACGTTGCCAAAAACCACTTCATTTTCGTACGTGTAAGCCGTATCAAAATGCCGGTAACCAGCCTCCAGAGCAACATCCAGACCCTTTTCAAGTTCTTCGGGATTTAAACTCTGAAACGCACACCACAAAATTGTACCAAACCAAATTATGTTAATTTTGACCATAAAATCCTAATAATAATGCTGTACCATTATCAAAATTAAGTACTGCAAGTTTAGAACAAACTCAAAATGCTACATTTAATGGATATTAACTGTCATTGATCATAATTTCAAGAAAATATAATTAACATCCACTACCAAATGAGAGTAGTATTTAATATTGAATATAAATGAAATAAGACTCACCTGCCACATTCCGTAGCCAACAATAGGCATTTCCAATCCATTTGGGAACGTAACGGTGTTCTTCATGATTTCAACTGTAAAAAATCAAAATCTGCAACGGAAAACGAGAAAATAGTTATTTAAAACTCAGAAAGTAGAGAAGAAAATAACTCGAGAGCTGAAAGTCAACAGGCTTGGCTGAATGTATTTACGATGAATACAAGACAAGCAAGTGTTCTCCAGAAGAATACGGCGTACAAATGAGAAAGAGTCAAGGTCGAATGCCTTATTTATACGAGAGAGAACTGAAAATATTATTATTGGGATACGGGAAGGAAAACGTGTTGGCTGATATATCCTTCGCTTATTCGTGGAGTAAAGAGGTACGTAAACCTCCAACCGTCCAACCTTTACTTAGGAAGTTAGGTACACTCAATTACGTAAAATTGACAAAGAAGGTGTTATAGATATTTTCTTTATATGACGATGTGAATAAGATATGTAAAAAGTATGCAATTTTCAATGAAGCAGTATCGCTTGTATAGAGAATCACGTGTAAGATATCGATTTTATCTCCCCCAGACTCCAGACAAAACTTACGCCTCTCAGACTCTGTCCCAGTTCCACTACTTCCAGTCGGCAGTTTTCCAGGTTGTTTCCTACTCTTCGCTGTGTGCAGCAATTCTCTTTGTCCGGTATTGATAAATATACCTGATGCAAATACTAGCTGTGGCTGTGTGTAGTCTGTTCTGTTATATAAAAAATAGATATTGTATTTAATGTGTGTAAAATGATTAAGTGTACACGTAGTGAATAACTTCAGAGCTACTGCCACTGGATCAACTGGATGTAGAAGTTAACTCTTCGTTAGTTTCAATAAGGTTTCCGATTCGGTGGTATATCTGAGCTAAAAATGTGCTTCAAGGTTGAAACCAGTTTGGGATCCACCACGTTGTTTTACATATGGATAAGATATAAGTCTTCCTAAACACAAACCTCCTACAGGCAATCTATGCTTATAATGTCAGTGAAGGCAAGCACTTTTTTAAACAGGATACAAAGACATTTTCATGTTGCACTATTCATAGTTATATGCTGACACTATTATAATAAGTAACATGTACCATGTACCTACATTTAATCCCACGATTATTAAATAAATATTCATAAGTAGATAAAGAATAAAGATAACAGCTATAGCTTAATATCATATTCATGTCGTAGCATAATCATTATATATACAATGTCCGTAGACACTTCACCATACCACGTCCGTCCGTCCATGAATGGCACCTTCAAGCTAAAATCCATATAATATACAAACAAAGTGTAAAAGTAGGAACGAATCCGCAAATCTAATTTAATATTTTGATCACTTTATGAGGTACAGATATATTGACGTATAGGATATAAACCAGCAACTGTTAGCTATGTGGTTTAGAATTAATCTCTAAGTATAATATTAATTACGCTAAATAACATCCCGCAGCTCATTTCCATATTAATGTGTCTAGTCTCGTCTTCTGGTCTGGCGATAGTAAAAACGTGTATTTAATATCCTGCTTATTGTATCTACTTATCGTATTAAATTAACTGTCTACATCTAAACATTGTGGTTTTGCACAACTTAGGTATAGTGGAAAACGGGTAATTCTTCATGAGTATTTTATAGCACACTAAATGCTACCGTATACATGTGTATGCATGACACAGTTTATACGGCAAGGTTATGCTATGATGCGAGCAAATTGGCAAAGGATTCAAGTGAGAGTGTCGATAGCGCAAAAAAAATCTTTCTAAGCTGTGAGCCAGATGCATACACATCTAACATTAGGTACATTCGCAAAAGCCTTTTATATGTTTAGGTACATTGGTAAACTAACACAGTGGTATATAGCATTAAGCAAATTGGCAAAACCACATCCACATTAGAAGATATTATATTCATGGGTAGAAACCTTGCGATTTTATGTATAGCGAGGTATTTGCAAAGTATTTAAGATGTGAATATATCACTGCTTATCTATTCTCAAAGTAAAAAAGCTTAAGCTAGTTTAAATATCGAAGAAGAGATGAGAAGAGGACACGATACAAATAGGAAATGATGTCCTTGAACTTGTAACTTGCTTTAGCATAACCAACTGAACCAAGAAACGTACTACTGCAGTGAAACGTATACATAACTAAATATATACAAACAAAACTCTAGCTAACTTGCTGCTTTTGAGTGGAAATTTTGCTGTGTGCATATCATTTGTCTATTTGTGCAGATACTAGTCATCATGATGTAAACACATAAGATCAGGTATGCAAATATTGTAAAACGTAATAAACCGTCACATTACAAACAAACGCTATAATAACCACATCCATTTTGTATTCAAATTGATACCTACTGTTATAGTGTGCTTTACTATTAATGAAATCCAACTTAAATTACATTTTATTGCAAACATATTATCTATGTACATAAATGTATTACTTATGAAATGAGATAATAGTAATATAATGGTCTTATATAGATTGAGAGACTAATAACCATTAACCTAAGTTGTGTTACGGAATGACATAACGTCACCTTACAGATCAATTCACTTAAATCCAAATCTACTATGCTC
The DNA here is from genome assembly GCA_019776505.1 of Tomocerus nigrus. Taxonomy (NCBI): domain Eukaryota; kingdom Metazoa; phylum Arthropoda; class Collembola; order Entomobryomorpha; family Tomoceridae; genus Tomocerus; species Tomocerus nigrus. Next base: position 9,823 of record JABASI010000562.1, on the reverse strand, counting down.
ATTTCTACATTTACTTAAATCCAAAATGACCCTTCCATTTCGCATAAATCCATCGTTTCTCAGAAATAAAATAAGGGTCTCACTTTGTCTGTGGTGTGGTGACGGTTACATTACATGTGCATGTGACGGTCACTCTAGGACGCTACCAGCATCTCAGTAGTCCCCAGAGAAATATAGGAATTACCACTCTTCCAAATGGGTATCCTTCCCATTGTCCAATTTTAAATGGACTTTTTCTTTGGATACCAAGATGTGTACCAAGTTTGGAAGAAACATTTCAATATGTTTACTGGTTTCGGTTAGATAAATAGACACAGAAGACATATGTATGTGTGTAGCTGTTGTATCATCGTTTCTGTAAAGTACCTTCGCTTCGGATACTGATACTATTATTATTATGAGATGAAACCACTGCAGAATTAACTTATAGGTTTGTATTCTATAAATATTTCAGAATTATCCGGAATTTATTTTTTAATTGGTATCCGTTAGTACATTTGTAATTGGGTAGGTGTGGTCGTGTGTGGTGTAAGGTGAAAAGGCATGAGATTTATTCTGGTGAGACTCACAGGAATAGTGTGCAATCATTATGATCATGCTTCTAAATTACAAATTAATTGCTTATGCATTTGTGTTTAGTGTTTACTCATTTTGTAGTTCCCTTCATTCATTTACCTACCTGTGCACAAACATGTTCAGGTAATAAATTTTTTATTGTAGTCATCTCAAATTACTTAGAGATAGTCTAAACTGATGTGATGATTGCAGACAGACAATCCAAGATACCCGATGCCGGCTGAGTACGTACATCTGTACCTAATGCTGCCAAAGGTGTACAACGTTGCACCAGTAGTGCAGTAGTAGAATAGCCAGAGACAGCAGAGATAGTTGTACAAACTGTCCTTGGACTGGACATCTTTATTTATTTCCATGTTTATAGGAGCTACGCCTCAATTTTCTTTCACTAATTTATTCGCAAAATCACTGTAAGCCAATTACCATAAATGAAATTGACCATACAAGGATTAATTGATTACAATTTACAACAGCATTTGACCACAGCCTACAATGTTCAGTTTTTGGTACATTAACTAACTGTAACACCACTATACTTGGTATTGATGATATGCCACACTATTAAGTACTTACGTACGTATGAATGTAGCTTTGAATGTGGAATTATTTGTACAACCCATATTTCGAATCCCAATCAGAAAATAGTGGGAACTATTATTATTGTCACAGTATTATGACAATTAGGTGGCTTTTACACTGCAATTGGTTGTGACACATGTACTGTACCTTTTTAAAACTTGGTCAACCTTTTGGTGACTTTGTATTTTTATCATACTTCATTGACCCACAACGGCAGCACATAATTTGTGTATCTCAAAGATAATGCAGCAGCTAAAAATGAGAGAATGACTGCAATTTAACCAGGTAGGATGATGCGGTGTAGAAGAAGAGGAGGAGAGATTATTTATAGTGTTCAGTTATGAGCAGCTGGTCATGACAAATTAGTGGTGTAAGTAAGATTGGCATGGGGGCGTAGTAGAATCTAACTGTTTGCTTGCACATGTCAAATCTCTCCATTCATCATAGCCATTTACTAATTTTTCACTCTGTCTCTTCTGCTACAAGATTGTAAAATCTTATTACATAGTAGATTAGTATTCCTTATGTAGCCAATAATTAAGCGCATCCTTTTCTTTTCACATACTCTGTGCTGACACCTTAGGCCCTGCCCTCCCTTCATCCAGAACAAACATAACTTGGTTGGATAGTAAACATCTCGCCCACATACTACTACAACATGGTAAAAACTGTCATAATATTTTTACTATCTGTACTTACATAACTGAAACCCTTTTTTCTGTGGAAACTTATTTTTTAGTACTTAATTCTGGCAAGTTTTCCACTCAAGGTAGATTTTCCCGGATCTTTTCAACATTATGTGGACTCGAATACAATTAATTGCTGGAAAGTCATATTTTTTACATAAGAAAGCGACAACGATCCTAAATTAGAATTTTAACTTCTTAAAGAAAGAGTATGTGATTGAAAATGTTGTCAGAGGCGAAAGAGGAATAAACTGAGGGAAAAGTCCTGAAGAGTGTCGACTGTCTTAAAGTTTTTGTCCTAGTATTTTCTATAGTGTAAAATATGAAATTCGGCCCACTTGTGCTTTTGATGACACCCCGGAATGTGGAATGTCCTTTTGTTGGTTTCTGAGGAATGTAATTGCTCAGTCACCACATGCTTGAAATTTTCCACATAATTTAAGTAGTTTTAAGTGGCTCGGCCTAGGTAGTCCCTGTCATTAATGTTTTCACTTGCTCTCTATGTTCACCGCATTACATTTACTTACACCATAACTACTGATATATCCATAATAGTCCTTTGATCGTGTCCTTGTACAAAGGCCCACACGAGGAAGGAACAGAAGTTCATTGCAATGCATCCCACTCTGAAAATGCAAGAGATGCATTTCTTAGTGCATCGGGTGCATGACTTGACAATGACAAGAGCATGGTGAATGGTGACTCAAGACAAGGCAGTAAAAGACACGGTTCATTCCTCGTTGTCCTTCGACTGCGATATCTCATACCTCCCACCTGTTCATCTCTGTCTCAACAATTTAACGAATATTAAAGCTCATTATTTGGAAAGCTCTTAGAACTACAAATAATAGTATCAGTCCTACTTTGCCAAGCGCATCGATACTAACACTTCGGTATAACCATTGTCTTCCAATTTTTAATATCCTTGTCTTGAATGAAGTTATAAAAATGATTTCCCACACGGAAGGCCGAAGAATCTGTTAGACCAGGAAATATATAAATTGGGGGATTGAATTTTCTATTGGATGAACGCTAAATTGATAATTTTTCCGAATTTCCCTCAACTAAAAATGCTATTTCACAATGATGACTAAAATAATTCGTTTCAATACTAATATCCCGGAGTAATTGCAGGGAAATAATGAAAAAGACTATAGAATTCTGAGCTTTCATGGAGCTAGGTAACGGGAGAGAGGTGAAATATACTTATTGTCGACATCTTCTAAGAATAGAGACTCTCTTCCTAATTGCAATTCCATGGCAGATTATACATGAAAGAGTAGCGACATAACGCTGCGACTGTAACGTTTTGTGTTCGTCAATTTTCCTATTCGTTCCAGTCTGGTTTCCATTATTCCGCCTCTTTTTTCTTGAGCAGTGCTCATTGTTTGCTGAGCAGACGATGAGTGCATGAATAAAAGTAAAAGATTCATTTGCTCTTCTCATTATTAGACATGTGCTATGGCTTCATGAACTCCATAGTCCCATTCTACTAGACATTATTATAGACTCCTACACTGAGAAACTCTGTGAAAACCTCTAGCAGTAAAAAACAAAAGCAACTCAAGCTTGCACACAATCAAAGTTAACATTAGTGAGGCAATATGGTAATAAAGACACGAAAAGGATGCAAGACATCTCCAATGTGAATAGAAAGGAACACTTTAAAAAATTACAGTGTGGTAAAAGTGTAATATTATGTTGAACATGTAATTGCATGCACCAAAGACAATTGTTTGTTTTGTTGGAAGTTAAAGACATGAGGACGCCTGGGCAAATCAAAGCGAGGCGAGGAGTAAATGGAGCCAAGCCCAAGTGAATGTGCAAGTTGAGGCTTTACGGGAATTGGGAAGACGACTCAACTCAACTCAAGTGCTCAACATCTCCATTAATTAGCGAGACAGACGGGCATTCATCAGCCTCCCCATATTTCCTTCACGAAGACAGTTCTATTCTATTCTTTCCATTCTAATCTCAAATGTGTGCTTTTCTAAGTAATGGTGAAGATAGAGAAAAGTTTGTCTTTGCTTGCTCAGCCTTAATGGATTTGCGTGTAAAGAATTTTACTATTTATTCAGTTTTCGAGAAAGCTGACGCTCCGTTTGCCTTGTGCTTCACTTCACGACTTACAACTTCAACATCTTTCCTTCGTTCTTGGGTTGGGTGCAGTGTGCGAAAGCTAGCTCACTTCAGACTTCAGCGAACTATTGCCTCGTGTCGACTTCACTTTCTTACCGGATTACCACATAAAACCTAAGTGCACACAACTAAATCCACTACACTCTCCTCGCAAAACACTTTAGAGTGTTCCTTTTCTAAATTTTAGTTGTCACGGCTTATCTTCAAAAATCTGGGCACACTTGCATTACATTTACATTTCTGTCTATAATAAAACAGCACCTATTGATATAAATGCAGAAAGTGGATATGAAATCTGCAATCAATTCTCTCAGAATAAAATATATTCATAAGATTAATATCATTTGGTACCTACCATTGTTACTTTTGAAACCAAAGTCCTAAGCTACCAGCCTGTGGATGGATTCCCCCACGTCGAATAAAATTAACCGAAAATAATATCACAACTAGACTAACTGTTACGGAAATGCACTGGGGCTTATGCCACTGCTAAATAAAAAATAGTCAAAAAATACAACTAATTCTTAGTAAGATTTAAAAGAATTTCTGTTATCTGCTCGTTCAGATTTTATTTGAATCTTTAAATATGTCACTCTTTGTAATCACCTACTATGCATACCTTCAAAATGCTGGCTTTGTTTCATACACTAATAATATTTTACTAATTTTGAAGTGTTTATCCATTTGATTGTTAGACCTGTTAACTTCTACGGATTAATTTTAACTTTGCACTACCTACCTTGATTTTTACGTTCTCGTCATTGCAGTTACAAAAATTGTGTTACAGATACTTGCACAAGTAAGATTCTTGCAGTTGAATCATGGAGCGGGGTAAAAAAAATGTTAAAAAGATAACGAAGTATTTTGGTTCGGTTAATATGCAAAGTAGATATTGCATTATACATTTGGTTTGTATTTTGAGGTAGAATTGCAGTGCAAGTATACTCAAGATGTAAGTATCTGACTAAAATTGTGTGGTTATTCTGCTAAGGAACGTTACAAGTTAAGCCATAGAGCTATATGATATGTTTCTGGTTTGTCTGTTGATGCCTTGATGCTCGTTAGGTTTTTTGTAAGCTGCACTTGACACTCATCGCATCGCATCCAGATAAAAAGAGGAATCCGAGTTGAATTCTTGGGAATTAAGTTTCCTCTTGGATTACAATCTCGGGAGAGATGAATAAAGTCTGACTTGATGTAATTTTGGCTTGTGCTTGCTATTTTTAGCAAAGGATTTTCTCAGACTGCATTTGCATGATGGATTACAAAATTACTGAGAGATAAGAGCATTTCTGTACTTGTGAAAATCGTTACGAAGAGCAATGCACCAATTAAGCGTGCATTCTGTTACACACAATAGTAATAAACATAATTCAAGGTAATTTTCATTAAATACATGTAAACATTGGCTAATAAATGTAATTGCAATAATGGCAACCCATTCTGCTAAGATATGCAAAAGCAAAGTTGCGTAATTTTCAAAGAGATACTTAGGAGTTGCTAACAAGGTTTGCCATTTATTTGCCAACATCTCCCATTAGCTAAGCATTTTATATTATTTGATGCTGTGAAAGAAGAGCGCGGTCCTCATATTTTACATAAAACCTTCCGATGACAATCAAAAAGCCATAACTAATAACATTTATCTGATTTGCTAGCAAATATTCGCAAAGATCCACTCATGGATAAGAGTTGAGAGGAAGAATCACTATCATCAAATAGTTGGGATAAGTATGCAATATGTAATCGACTCAGTTTAGAGTAAACAGATCCAGTTTCTCCTGGGAGGTCTGGGGTAATTAAATGTCTGCTCCTGTCCAAACTCATGTAGAGCATTTAATTTATTATGGGATCCATTAAAACAATATACTTTCCACTCCGCTCCTACCTATTTTTTACTGAGCATTCGAAACAAGTTTTTCGTTTTCTTTTCATCAGCAATCTTAAAAGGTTGTAATTATATTATGGCACTCTTTCTTCGTAAATCTCTAGACGTACAACGAACATAGCGCTAACAGGTAATACACAATAGAATTTATTCAAAGATGACATTTGTTGCATAAGCAGATGCGACATAAAATACAAGATCTGGTTCCTAATTCTTAATGCATGTTGTGTGAACAGACTTTATTAAACTGCAAACTGCAAATCCAAAATGTAGTTTCAGTCTGCAGCAAACTGCAAATTTTCTTTAAAATAACACAAAAGTGAAACTGTTTAGAGTAGATTTAGAATGATGTTAACCAACTATAGAAGGCCAATATTAATTAAATAAAGGAAAAACAACCATTTCAATCATATCTCTAACTTCACAAACTAATTCTAAAGTTTTCTATCACCTGTTTGATATAATGGATACAAATTATGGTGAACTGAACATACACCTACCAAACCACGATCTCTGCCTTAAGCCGAAGAACGGCCACACGATGAGTCATGTATGACTAATGAAATGACTAAAAACTTAAAAAGAAACTTCGAAACTCCGAAAATATTTTAACAATAATATTATGAAAAACTTGTTTGTCATTGTCACTTTCAAATACAGTATGACTATGACACCATCATTTGGTGGACACTAGTAGGAACATATCAAACAGGTACTACTACTCCATAATTCTTGTTACTTTTTGTGTAACACAAAATAAATTTAAAAGCTGATACTTAATTATGTCCTCACACTTACATACAGCAAACAGCTGCAATTCTAAAAGTGATTGAATTCGCCTTCACAATTCATGATGCTTGTCACTTACTATACCGGAACAGCATTGCGATCTGTAACAAGTCCGAATTCTTAATATTATAGCAACTCCCTGAGAGTCAATCCGTTTTTAAAGACTGAGTTAAAATGTATAGTAGGTATTTAAGATTATTTCGGACCCCCAAATGTTTTCTACGAGAGAATTCTCTAAAGAGTTTAATTTCAATTTCATTGACCCTAAAAGACTAATTATAATTAATTACTAATCAGTTTTAAGTCATACTCCAGGCTTGAATCAATGGTGTTCTTGGAATACATAATTATGTAGTTGCACTACTTCACATTTCTAAATTCCTTTATAAAGACTAATCCGTTTAGTGTTACTTTGGTGCGAACTCTCGTCGTTTAAGAGTTTAAATACGTCACACACAGAAGAACGAAGAACTACTATAGATATATAGTTAGTTACCACAGAGTACAAAATGTGTACATAAAGAATGATTTATTTCAACTGTCTCAATAAAATCCAAAGGTATGTTACAAATGTATAGAGGAATGTGTTTAACGCTGTTTCCCAATTCAAGCAATTCATTCCACAAAGTAGAAAGTTCGTTAAGTTCTCTTACCAAATCAGATCTCTCAGTTCTTTCCTTGTTAATCAGCCACAATCAATGCAGTGCTATAAGTCGAACTTGTAACATATTTTTAAAACAAAATTGTTTTATAGGATTTCAAAATTGACTTGCAAAGCAATTACTGTATAAATTAGTTTACAAGAGCAATCCGTTTTACCATTCCTTTTGGTTTTGAACATTACACAAAGTTTAAACTAATATAAATGATCCTAGAATTCCTAAAAGCTCCACTGTCTCTTAAGATTATGGCTTTCTGATTTCTTTGTAATTTAATTAGTAGATTTGAATCGAAAGACAAAGCTAACTAAAAGTAAAGGCATCTGTTCATCTGCCCTTACAGTGTGCACCATTCTACATAAAGGACTGATGTTTCTGATGGTATGAGAGGTCATAAGGGGCAGTCGAGAAAGTTGGCAGAGTTTCTAGTTTTCTGCGTTGAATGAGAGAGAAAGCTTAGGGTTGACTCTTCGTTTGCGTTGTAATTAATACTCGTCAGAGCTAATCCCATAAATTCAACAGGACTAACAGCAGACGGTAACACACAGACATTACAAAAATATATTGCTGCCTATATCGGTGCACTTTGCAAAATTATATTGTCTGCAGATACAACAGGATCTATCTACGGAGGGATTAGTTTCTGTGTTAAATATATTTCTGCTACCGCCGTTTTAAATCTAGACACTTTAGAAGTACTTAAGTAGCATTATTACATTTATTTCATGCTGAAACTATTACTACTAACACGACTGACTAATTAAAGCAATTGTAGTACAAGTAAGTCTAATCTAGTATGGTACATGGGATCTGTTTCACAATATTCATAATTGTTCATTATTCCGCCTGGGCTCAGAAATTGTTATTCGCATTTAATGAGACTTTCAGGAATTGATTTTAGTAATTGAATTATATATCATGCAATGCAATCACGCACGCCTAAGCCCATTAGGTAGAAAGACTGCTAAATATCCAAAAATTTGATTTTGTAGGCTATAATTTCAAAAAGAGTGATATATGCAGAAATGCAATCTAATTATCCATTCTTTTATTATTTAATTCCCTCAGAGATCAGTTAATTGAGGTAACATGAGACGCACTAGAACACTCAATTGCATGGTGTTACAAAGTTCAGAAAATACATGAATACTTATTATAGAATTTAAAAGACTAAAATTATACATATTTTATTATTACTGGCAATTAGCAGGTGACTGATTACGTAGATATAATGTGGTCAGATAATTTTTAATCTACTTGCAGCTGATCTGTACAAAACTACGTAAAATAGTAATGAATGGGTCCGAATTTGAAATGCATTTCGATGTAACTACTTAAATAACCACGTTTTTCTCACAGTGCGGCGGAGTATGGAATCGAAAAGAATATCTCTTGTCCAAGACTAAAATTAACCAAGTTTAGTATTGTCTTGGGATAGGTAAGTGATTTGATGACATCATTGACACCCAATTATTTAGAGCACATCGTCTTCGAGGAAAAGAATGTGGTTATGTACGTATACTTTACTAGTGTGTAAGCGGAGTGAACGAGAAGCTGAGCTGCTGCATTCATCTTCTTTTGCATTGCATTGTTGACATTTTCTGAATAATTAAAGCTGAGGGAGGATTGCGCATTGGTGTTGTGAATATTCTAGATCTCTATTCTCTACACTGCCACAGAGTTGTCGTTTCGGTTAAAAGTGCTCGATACTCCTGGAGTCAGTTAGCACCATTTATTGGACTTAAAAAGACTTGAAATTGACAATTCAATATCAGGGCTAGGCAAGATAAGCCGTGTCTTTATATAAAACGAATTTTGATTTTTTACCCGACGGCAACCGAAAAAGTTACCCGACGCATGTGCAATGGTCATCTCAAAATTGGACAAATTAAATGAAAAATTTCAACCAAATTAGCAATTTTTAGTCAGCTAGGTAAGTATCATAGTAAAGTCCGCGTCCCTGGGTTCTCCAGTTCGCCTCGCCATGCACCTTTCACCCAGAGCCAGCGACTGATCTGGATCAGGTTGGTGAATGGGCCGAGTTTCCGAAGTCTAAATCAATTTTTTTATTGGATGTCGTTCATATTTATAAGTAGTTGTCCTTATTGCCCGATTCACCTTCCACTTAAACCACTTTGGGGTACATGCGGAATATTACATGGCATCATCCCCCCCTTCAAGTAGAAGCATCCAGTACTGATGGGCCGCTTCACGGTAGAACAATGCAGTAGATTACAACTTTTTGTTGGAATTCAAGTACAGTCAATAGCTACTAAGTGTAAGTAGTGGTGTAAGTAGTGGTATAATTCCATGACGACGTCGGGTCCAATGCAAAACAGATTTCAAACTTTGAAGGCATATTGCAGCAAAAGGCGCAACTTTGCGCAAAATCTGCTAACGGATAGTGATAGTAGAATATCTCCCCTAATTTATTCTGGAAATAACTCCGTGTGATCGCTTGTGATAATTTTAACATGGGAATTTGTACTCCCATTAATGAGCACTAA
>JABASI010000561.1:0-36229 GCA_019776505.1 Tomocerus nigrus | reverse complement strand
CTCTTAGGAGTGTTTCCTCCGTAGGAGTCGATCCATGTAATCCATTTTTAATTTTAACACTCATACTCACGGAGAACATTTGGTGTTAGCAGCATAGCATTCCAATTTCCAATACACTGGTAAATACATAGCTACTGTAAATACTCGCAGTATTACAAATTCAACGACTGTTTATGAAATAGCCGAATTTCATTTATTTCTGTTAATAGAAAAGGCAGGTCAATGGTAGGTTTTTTTTTGTCGAAATATTACTTGGAGTGTTCAGACTCGATTACATATTCACTTGTACTGTGTGATCTGTGGCGATAACGAAACCTCGATGTATGTGAGATACATTGAGTTATCAATAAAAGGAAAGAATAATAATATGGTTGTGGTCGTAGTCGGTTTACTACCCTCTCCAAACATAAATTTAGAGACAATACAACCAAATATAAATAAAAGTAGAAATTCATTGTTAAGATAACTAAGCGTCTGAATTGCATGAGTAGGCATGTATACGAAGGTATCAGCTATGTACTGTTTAGTGTATCTTAAAAAGAATGTAACTATGTATGATAACTGCCATATTGATGCTGACTGTTTTTACTGATTGTGAGCTATGTCTTCATAATATTATATTGTTTTGATTATTCTCAGCATGCACCCAATGTAGAAATCATTCGTAGCCAGAATTGTAATTTTAGCTACTACTTTTTTCCCTTTCACTCTGGTTTTATTATGACAATTGAGACAACTGTATCGTTTTTTTCGCATAACCAGCAGCGTTTTCTAGTACCTAGTCCTTTTGAAAATTGAAGTTTTCCTCTAGCCAACCGAAAATTAACTAATTCATTGTTAGAGATGATATGATGTAGTGCTTTAGAAGTGCAAAAGTGCGTAATGAACACCATTAGCACTTACAAACAAATTACTTTCTACTTGTCTGTTGAGTTAACTTTTGAAAAGTAAAAAAGCTCTAATTGGACCTAGTAGAGAGTGAAATGCCATTCTGTCTGTTTTCTGACCAATAATACTTATTAACTGTTTTTTATATAGTTTTTGTGCGGAAATTATACAGAAAATGATATAAATAAATACTTACGTTCTTGTGCCTATTGTGTAGATACATTAAAGAACGGAACTACGAGCCTTTTTACGTGCACGAGAATATGAGACACAGCTTAAAGCTTATTTTATATTATAGCTCTTGGTAGGTACCTAAATAAAAATGCAATATTCTCAAGTTGGAATGGGAATTTATAAGTGGGGAAAATCTGAATTTTAGGCACTTGGCGTTCATAAGTTATTTTCGAATGCGTGTATATGACGGTTTGTGAGCATGAGAAGAATATTATCATTTTAAAGTTACTAGCTAGTGAGTGAATTATTCGTGTGCTATTGTAGTAATTGCATCTATATATGGATCTTGTGTTCAGTAACTTCTGTAAAGTCACTAGAACACAAGGAAAATGTCATAGGTTTTTTTAGTAGGCAATAAGCTTTATGGTTAGAAGAAAAAAGCATATTTTATATGATTTTTGTCTGTCTCTACTATTACTAGCTGCACACTGCACTAGCCAGTTTTCTTTGCGTTGTGAGAAATAGAGCACAAAAAAATATTCAAAAGGTGTATATTTATTTGCTAGGCAAAAGGTAAGGTAGGTACCTAAGTAAATAGTGCACGTGTGTTTTTATTGTAAGAATATGTAGCTTTTGTTAGAGTGCCTATTGTTAGTCTCAAAGTGAATAAGTCCAAGTTCAGTTCACTCTCCCTCATTTCAAATTCATGCATAAATGCATAAATAAAGGTTTTCATTTCTAGATACATATATTATGAGTATGAAAAGGAAAAGGATGTTGTTACGAAAATGTGATAAATAACGAAAGAGAGGAAAGGGAAAAATGTTGAAGAGAATTGAACTGAAGTTGAGTGCAGGAAGGAAGGAAGAAACTGAGAAGTGTGATATACTTATCTATATTTTATAGTTAGACGCAGGCAAAGGAACTGTAGGTAGGTACCTATGTATCTCTCTTTCATTGCATTGCATTGTGTGTAGGTGTGTGCATGCTAGCTATTGCATTACCTGTCTGAAAAAGTGTATGCTGAATAAAAAAGTAACCCGATGGGATTCTACAATTTGAATATTTATTTATGTTTACAGAATTCCTCTGACAGTCAGTCTTCCTCGTTAAGCTCAAAGAAAGGACGAAACTTCATTGAAATCGAAAGGAATGATTCTGGGATTGGATCCGAGTCTGGTTCTTTGGTTGCTGTTACTAATAGTTCAACGGGAAGTAATAACTCCATCGTAATAAGCGGGGGCAACAATAAATCCGCCCACCGTCTTTGTCCCGACTGTAATGATGCTCATATCGATAGCACAACGTTGACACCCTCGTCATCTGAAGAAGAAATTGATGAGAATGGAGTCAGAGCTTCTGCTCACAATTTATGCCCCTCTTGTAATCGAAAGAGAAATGAACGAAAAGAAATTATCATGGAAATTTATGAAACTGAACTGAAATACGGCAGAGATCTCAAAATTATTGCTGAGGAATTCTACAATCCTATTCAAATTGCTGGCCTTCTAACAAAGGAACAATTGGACCAGATTTTCCTTAATGTTGACGAGCTAATTCAAATTAATTTACAATTGACTTCAATGATGAAGGCTGCTATCGAATCTGTCAGCGGAGAAATGCACGATGAGGATTTGACTGCTGTTAATGTTGGCAAGATTTTCGTGGATTTCGGAGAAACGATGATGAGCGCTTTTGAAAACTACTGTACACGACAGGTATATCAATCTATTAATTTTGCAAATGATATTTTCATTAGATGTAAGTGTCATTCACTTTTGCAGTAAATTTTTTAATGTGAAGCTGTTGAAGGTGAGCTAGAAAAGTTCATGTAGTAAATTAAATGACCATAAATAGCATATTTCATACACGAGCTATAAAGCTAACCTCAAGTTTAAATGTAGAACACATTAATTCTATTGCAAGAAGTTTTTTCTGTTTAATAGCTGCACGATTTATCGTAAGTGTTTAATTCGACATAGCACATTATAATATTCCTCTCAATTTTCCCAGTTTCATGCAGTTCTTTGCGAAATTCTCATATTCAAACAATGGACAATGGTAGAATTTGCTATTTTCAAAGGTTATTGCCTAACAGTGTATAGTGGTAGTTTGTTTTAATCAATCCATTCTTATTCAATGTCTGTCTGCAACAGTAAAGTTGTTTCTGTTTTGTTTTATTTGCTTAGTCATCGGAGAACTGCAGTAAATTATGAAGAAAAAAACAAAGGCATTAGTGCCGACTTAGGTTGATAAAAAGAATGCCATTCCCTCTCAACGTTTTACGTGTAGTAAAATGATTCTAATTCCCAACATTCATAAATAAATAGAACATCAAGTGGAATTCGCAACTGTTGTGAAAAATGTATTACATTTCTAAGATACAGACTTTGTTTTTTATTAAATACAGTCTTGTACTTGGCATGGCATTCAATGAGTGCGTATTTTATGTCAGATCTGAATAGTTGCACTCTAGTATTTCCCACTAACGCTGTTGTTGTCAGTTGCAATTTGACTGACTTTCTTTCTGTTTTTATGAGGTAATTTCCCAACCGGTCTCTGTGATTCAGAAAATACGTGTGAGGGCAGAGATTTCCATGTCTTGTTTTAATCTCCTTCTAGTTAATCCTTTTAAATGAATAATGGTGCCCTGTAGCTTAAACCAACAGCCGAAAGACACAAAATGAATTTTACGACCCTTTTGTTGGTAGTTAGATCCTTTGATACAGATTCCTCCTAATAATTGAGTTGCTAGATTTCCAAAGAACTGCTACTAGGTACGTCATAAATATATTGCTACATTTCCTAAAGATTTGATATGTACACGGCACACCTTTATACATGCAACTCACGTATAGGCTAATCAAATCAAATCAAATCAAATCATAGCTTTATTGTCAAAGTACCTAAGCCGAAGCTTTTCTCCAGTAACAGACATAAATACAATAATTTGAATTTGACACAATATTCAAAATTATTACTGCTACTAGGTACGTCATAAATATATTGCTACATTTCCTAAAGATTTGATATGTACACGGCACACCTTTATACATGCAACTCACGTATAGGCTAATGCAGTTTACAAGAACAAAATGAAATAATAGCAATGTTTTTCCATTAACTATGCATTAAAATGCACTTGTAATTATCTTGTGCATAATTCAATGCAAAATATTTGGAGAGATTGAAAACTTTTAAAACGCAATGAGAAATCAGGTCTGTTGTTGTGGTTTAATCACGTCCGTTGGTACGTTTGGAAATCTCGAATAAAGAAATAGGTACCTATACGTATTATGAGTTGATAGTCTCATCATAGTAGTTTTAAATTATGTTTTTGTAAACAAGAGATTCGAAATCGCATTTTGCTTTAAGGTGTCATACAACAGTTTACAAGTTCATGAATGGATCCTCACTCACGTCGTTTAACGACATGAGTTCTGCGTATGTGGTCATCATATGGCACAACATCACACAAGTAGATGACATTAAATGCATTTAGAGAGCTTTAATATTTTATAGAATAATTTATACCGACCATAAAATCCATAAGATGTCATATATGAATGTAATAATAATAATACATAAGTTCTCACAGGTACTCAGGTAGGCTAGTGAATAATGAGTTGAAAATTCAGCGGTTGATCATTGAGCGTAAAGTTGTAAATTCTGCTAGGAATGCCCCGTACATCTTCTGTTATGAATACTAATGAAGAATCATCTCTGTAGCCGGTACAATAGAAAAGAAAGTTTTCCTATACACTCCATGGCTAATTTTGTCACAAGATAAACAGAATTACGGAATTAGTGACAAACTTTCCACTAACGTCATAACATTAGCTGCAGGATGAATTTTTATTAATAGCTTGCATTTAGATTTTAATTAACTTGTTCATTAGAAACGCATAGGCAGATTTACATATACATAAAAGTAGTAATTGTCAAAGGATATGCACTATATCCAATACTTCAGGCACAGAAATGATGCGAAACTAAGTAATTTAACTATAGACGTTAATGACAGAATTGAGTTATTTGTGGTGAGAGAAAAATTAATAAGTTTATGAATGAATTGTTAATTACAGTGATACTTTATGTATTTACATTGTCTGAACTCAAAATAGCAATAAAGTGTATATTGCACTGCGTAGCATCATACTAATTTACTTACAAAGATTACCAGTAATAATTCAGGTAACGATCACGACAATAATGTGTGAAAAAGTGAATTTTCGCATGTCATCGTGTCACGTACCTGTGCATTAGAGTGTGGGTGAGAATCACATTATCTTTACTTGGATCTACTGAGAGGTAGTTTTACAGTAGTAGCGTAGCACAAGTACAAGCTCAATAGGTTCTACCGAGTTAATTCAAGAAAGTAATTTACCTATGTAAAAACTCAAAGAATGTGGCTGAGCAATTTAATCTCGATGAAGATGACAGTGTTTTTATACGTAATAGTACTAGCTTCGCATAATTAATTATGTACTTATTGTTATGTGCTCATGTAACTTATGAGGGCGAGGAAGAATGAGGTTGTGTTCAACATGCATTTACAATTATCGCCATCAGTTTTTGTTTTTTGAACAAACGCAGGTGCTCTAACCTCACAACATCACAACTCTAACATAAGTACGTAACTAGCAACAGAAAAGAAGGTTATGTATGTATTTATAGCTAACTTAGTCTTTTCTTCAGTTAAATGGTAATAATCCTCTTCGTAACTTGTAATTTTTATTAGGTAGGTACTTTTACATATATTTATATGCATAAGAAATTCTTTTGCTGGCAGTTTTAAAATTTTATATTTCATTTCACGATTTTATCCAGTATGTTTAATTGAGAAAACTATAGTTTTTTCATATATCTATTAAAACTTTTAATTGATTTATTTTTGAAGGCTCGGATTTTTTTCCGTGGCATTGTTTTATGTCTGGTTGTAATTGTTCGCAGTTGTTAAAATGATTTGTTTGTGAATTTTTGCAGGCAAGTGCTGGTGCATTACTCACGCAACTTGAGAAGGAGAAAGAGCTCCTCCGCATTTTTCTCAGAGTGTCGCAAATGGAGAATACCGTTTTGAGACGAATGAACCTGCCCGCGTTTCTTATGGTAAGATGCGAGTTCTTCACACGTTTAAAAAATAAATGGCTTCTTTGGTAATGTGTAGTAGCGTAGTAGTAGCTTAGCGTTTTTATTAACAGCATCATTAAGAATGAATTTTAGAGGATGAACATGAGCGCGAAGCTAAATCATTGCAAATTGCTCTTATGTCCTATTACTTCATAGTCTGCCAACCAACCGCCCAACACGACTATACCAACACACAACTACGACAACAATCTTTTAACATTAGTGAAGTCATCGTGCCTTTGTTTTTCTCTTGTCATATTTTACTTTGTCCTGTCCACCTACTTATACGGAGATCTTAAACTCGATCGAGTCCTACTTATTATGCCCTCCTCCCCAGTTTCTGCTTTTTAACAAGTACACTGCACATATTAGGTAGACAATATTATTATTATCACATCATGGTTTAAAGAGCAAGTCCTTTTTATGTAATGTAATATTGTAGGTAGTGTGCTATCTTGTACTACACCTGTATTCATTAATGTGATAGTTATATGTACGCTAAGTCGACAGGTACATGCTGAATGAAGTTGTAATGTATATTTGCGAACATATGTTTTAAATTTGGAAGCATGCATATGGATATAAACTGATTGTAATAGAAAATAGAACAAGACAATAAGAGTGAGTGATTAGTCCGATTAAAGATGCAGACGAACAGGGGAATAGTGATAGCCTTAATTGGCAAAGATGATAGTGACTTATTATTCTATAGCAAATAAAAGTAAGTTCATATTAGGGGATTGTTTTTATAATGCTTGCTTATCAATCAATCTCAGTAGTCTGCATTTAACACAACATGTCATAACCCACAATATCTATTTTGAAAGTTTATTGTTGTAATATGAACAATGTTTAAAAAGGGTAATGCTGCATGTTTATTATAGTAGTAAATAACACAGGAAGTTTCTATCTGCTTAAATAAACACACAAATGCAAGACTTGATATTAATTCATGAGCATATCCATTTGGCGTTTTCTATGAATCTACAAACAGTTGTAAATCTAAAAATATCATTTAATTTAAATTGGAATAAATGGAATTGTGATTAGAATTTTCAGTACCTACACTTACTGTTTTAAAGGGATTGTTAGCCCAAGTACATTAATAAACGATTTATAAGCACTATGCAGTAAAAGATGGTACTAGTAATTGGTGTTCCTAAGTAATGATATAGTAATTGTCATTTAGGAATAGCTAATGAGGTCAATTTTATACCTTTTTTAGAATTAGTGTTACAAAATACTTAAAAGGATCGCCTTGCTAATGATTAAAACCTACATGTTTTCATGCAAAGATATGTATGTAGTTTTTTCATGAAGATATCTATCTCGAAAGTCTTGACCGTCTACTTTTCTACGTATTCCAATAGGAAATGACAAATAATTGTGCTTTTTATAGAATTATTGCTATCTGTTTAGTTGATAACACAACTATAACCTTCAATCTTTTCAGAGATCCGGTTAGCAATAGTGAAATGTCAAGATCTGTTATCTATAAAGTCAAAGAACTAAAAATGAAAATCAACCTACCTCACTTACACTGATATTCTTCTGCAACTTGCAGCATTACTTCGTATAAAAATGTTATTGTTAGTACAGTGGGTCCCTGATACTATAAAGAGTCTCACTATTGCATATAAATATTTACTATAAGTATGTACTAGCAAGCAAGTAATTATGTATAAGGCTATCTATAGTTGAGATTTTTCGATATTGTAATATTGCAACTCGAGAGAACCCACCCATAGAGATGTGAAATATGGTTATTTGCATACAGTGTGATGTGAATGGATTCTATTCTGATATTTATTTGACCGTGATTGGAATAAACATGCAGTGTGCTCAGCTTCGAGTATTAATTTGTTGTGACAGCCAACTCATAGAATTCCTTGTTGATATTTTATTAAGAGGATGAAGGGTAAATGTAAAGGTGTGAGCATTGACCCAACAAAAACATCACGAATTAGTTTTATGTAATTTAGTACAAAGCATCGAGTTTCTTTTCGAAATTTGCATATTTCATGCAACTATTTTCCCCGCCTGATGATTAGTACAAAAGAGGAATTTGCATCCTAATGGGCTACTAAATAGTAAAGAAGTGTCTAATTTAATATTATATTATTATTATGTGCAAAGAATATATCACATTTTTATAACTCAGCGGATTTACTGCTTTAATTTGATATTTTTAATCATACTTATTTAAAAGTTGAAAATCTACTCTCACTCTACTATTTACTTTTGCTAACATATCGCAATCAAAACATGGTATTGGATTAAATTCATATCCTTGATCGTCTATTACAATAAAAAAGTATTTATAACATCCATTGATGCATAAAATACGAATGTACGCATATCTTTTTATAGCACAGACAATTGTAGACAATACACAGCGTGTGCTACAGAAGTCACGCAAACTCATGTTTTAAACGCTGTATGTAAATCCCAAAACGGGACAAGGACAAGACACAAACCATATGCAAACTGTGTTCACTGTGTCGAAAAATATATACTGTTATATCTTAAATTAAAACTAATTTCTGTATGCACACAGGTACATCACCGGAATTGTTGCTGACTATGTTGACTGTCTCATTTTTTTATTATACTTTCTCAGTCGAAGTTCCAGTAGTCCCTGTAAATTGTAGCCCAAATAAATATAAAAGACAGGTCCATCTTCGATGGACACTATTGTAGGTAATGACGTGTACAAAAATTACAACTAAGTACCTACTGAATGCATGTTCAAAGCAGAATTTTAGTGACAGGGTAATTAATATTTCCCAGATATGCGTAGCGTTTACAATTTTCAATAGTAAAACTATTTTTGAGTTGATAACATCTTTTGGTAGATCTTGTAAAATTTAATATTTCCCATTAACATTTTGCGTTGTAACACTCGTCACGAAAGAAGTAGATTTGGCCAGTAAATTAAGCATTACATAATTTCGATTGAAACAATTCAGTGTTTAAAGGTCTTACTGATTAATAATAGGGAATTAATCGTCAACATCAAGGCTCAGTTAATGACAGTGTAGTGTCCGTTGTAGCTAAATCGATGCGCATGTTATTGTAGGGATATATCTAAATTGTAAAGTGGAAAGTTGCATTATCCTTCAATCAACTGCTATTATGAATTCAAATCAATTCATGATGGTGCAATGTGATGATGGCCGATGTCGTAAAACACAAAGAAATTAATAGTGAAGGTGCATAGTTGAAGAGCTCTTTTTCACATTCGTAATTGATGTGATGATTTGATAACTATAATGGATATAATTTGATTATCTCATAGTAAATATCATGAATACAGTTTGAAACAAGTATTATTGAGGAGATGATGAAAAGAATTCCCTGCTCAATCAAAGGTAATACCAAATCAGGACTAGGACAACAATGCAATGGCAAGAGAGTAAGTCCATAAGATGATTCTACGTGCCGTGAAATTGAGAAACGCACAAATTGTCTCATATTTAGCTCACTCAATTCGGTATTGCATAAATTTAACGCTTGAATTTTAGGTTAATTTTTGTTGCGTAGCCTTTTTGGAGCGTATACATCCTCAGTACATCATAATGTGTATAACATACGGCGTAGCCATACACATACTAATTCAATACTAATAATACCGTTATAGAATTGAGTTTAAATTGACATACTGTACTATTTAGTGTATAATTAAATTCTGCAAAAACGAAAAGTCTAGGAGATGTCTGATATTGCCGTTGTGAAAATTTTGTATTATTATACTCACACAGTAGGTTGCTGGATGTACAAAGGATCCAATTCACTTTGACGCTTATTTGAATTCAGGATCATCATTATCCTCTAACTTTTGTTTCTTTATATTAGATAGGAGCCCGGCTCAAAGTTCTATTCATTTGAAATTTAGGGCACTCGGCACTATGAACAAAAGCAAAAGACTTTTGGGAAAGCGTCTGACAAAAAGATCAATTTCAACATGCATACATACAAGATATTACATCTTTCTTAAAGTCTGGCCTACAGTTTTTCCACATTTTGCTTTTATGCATTATTATTCGTATAGACACATTATTCTTACTATTAGTGCACGTTTTTTATATATGGACAGTGTGTTTCTATTTTCGAAGCACTATGTAGTATGTCTTATTCTTTTTGTATGAATTTTAGTTATGCTACATGAAACATATAGTATACTAATACATAATACTATAAAGTTTTTATATAAGGTAACTATGTGGGAATTTCCATGCACCCTTTTATTACCTTTGTAATAGTATTTTGTATGCAGAATGGTTTTTTGCAGAAATGGATGTATAAAGAGACTGTAATACATATGTATGGCATGTTGCAAATGAAACGAGACAAATGCGAGTGTAATATTGGGTTTTAGATCAAAGTTGCATATTATTACAGTGCAATTTATATGTCAGCTCAACTAAAGAGACGTTAGATGATATTATGTTAGTGGATTTGGATAGATTTACACAGGATTCAAAATTATAAAGAATATATTATTATGTGCTCTACTACACTAGGTATGTTCATTTTTCATGTTTATTTCAATGTGCAGAAGTGTAAAGTGAACATGAGCATATTTTTCTACTAGTGTATGTGCGTATGACTGAGTTGCTTGACGCCTTTTGTCGTGTCGTCGTAAGAAGAAGATTGAACTACGCCTGGTCTCACTTCCCTCGCTTCGCTGATCTTATTGTATTACGTTTTATTTTGCAAGCTAAGGTGTTGCTTATCGCCAGTGTATATTTTACATCAATCCCTCATATTACATTCAATGGCTGCACTATCGGCTCCCTATATCTCTTATACTCTTTTATGCACATGATATGCATGTACACCTTACAGGACATTTGTGGAGCAAATTGTCAAAAAGTCACATTCCATGCGTATGTCCATTTTTCTTCAGGATAATATCTTTGTTTGGAGAATTGTATGGAGCATACGCATTCTTCATACAATTCTAAGAATTCTCAGCCAAGATAAGAAACAACCTTTTTGGAATTTGTGCAGTGAAAGATTTTTTTCTCTCTTGCAAATGCGTGTGTCAGTCTCTCATGTTTGACTTTAGCTTGAAAATGCGTAGATGCTCATGCTCATTCGTACTTTTCTATTTTAGTAAGTGTACGATATCACTGACTTCACCATATGCAAAATCTCGTCGCCTATATATGTAGACGAAGAAACGACAGTTTCTGAAGAAACATCAAAGGATTCTTTGTAGCCATATGAAATTCTAATATAATGAGCAATAACGTTTTGGACATTTTAAGGCCAGTTTTTAATCTACTTACGTGTAGTAATATGTACATCTGGCGATTTACATACTACTTTCTGTCACTGTGCACATTTTTATGCGAAATGACAAATCCTTTCTGTCTAATAAAGAGATACGTCTTGGCAATGGCAATGGCAATCCATATGTAGATAAGAGCAAGTTCGTGCGAAGGTAAAAGGTATATCCGGAGAATTTGGATCAACTTCATAAATTCTAACAAAACTCTCCTCGTCTAGGCCTTTAAAGACAGATTATTAGAATAACCTGTGATCTGCATATAAAGCACGGGTTTCTCGCAAAGATTGTTATTGAAAGGTGTACACCAGTGATGAACCTACCCATTTATTTAATAAACTGGAAAAGTAGTAAAACTGCATTTTTTTGGGTTATGCCGCATTAAATATACATTTATTCTAAGTATGACATGCATTTAGTTCCAATAAAGTGCAAATAAAATATTATTATTATAAATGTACTAGAAAATGTATGGCTTTGGTTATTCTTTTGACTCTACCATGCAAAATCGAAGTTGCAAGTTGCAAACTATGATGCTTATGTGCTTTGTAGGTGCGTTGCATGTGTAATAAAGAAATGGAATAATCAATAATGCATTAGAATATTAATACAGCCAACGAAAATCTTCGTGGTAATAACATTGTCTGGTAAGCAAATGGCAAAACATGATCTTGCTCTTGCTCTTCTGGCTATGAAATGTTGGTGGTGGCCTAAAAATATTTTGACGAGAAAAGTGCTTATAAATGTGATATAAAAATGTTTTAATTTTAGCAAGATCCTGTGAATTAATTCTTTAATGGATTTTTCAGGTACCAGTGCAACGAGTGACGCGCTACCCATTGCTTCTCTCTCGACTGCTGAAAGTAACCCCGGTCGATCACTTCTCTCGTGACGAATTACAGTCAGCTCAAGAAAAGATTGAGCAACACTTGGAGCATATGAACAAGGTAGTTGTGAGTGACTCTTAAAACTTAATGGATAACCAATAGATTTGATGTTGTGTAGAGGTAATAATAGAGGCTCTCGTGGCACTTACGCTACGTACTTATTATTACTTATCGTTAAGTACGTGAAGTTAAGTGCGCAATATTCTTGTCATAAACTAAATGGTAGAATTATAAAAAGATTTACAAATTTACATAAGAATATTGTTAGTATATAACTTTACAGGTATATAGAGTAAAAGTTAGAGTTTTTGTGCGTTTTGATTTTGCATGCGCGAAAAAAAATGATGAGGAGAAGCGTGTAATAATATTGTCTGAGATGTAATGGAATTATTATGCAAACTGGGTAATTTATAAGATTTTTAGTAGAATGTGGTTAGTTTTAGCAGAAGATTTTACATTGTGCCATTATATGTTTTACGAAGAACTATCTTAATAATATTTGCTTATGAAAAAGTTGAGACATATTAATCTTAGTGGGCTTTCTGTAATTTGAAAAGCATATTGCTCGTCCTGTGATGCGATGCATAAATGAAACTATTCTCTTTGGAAATGAAAACGTGTGCTAGCTAAGCAAGGTAACTATCCTGCGAAGGCCTACAGCAGAAAACTAAGAATGAGACGGCATTTATTGCAATTTTCTCCAAAATTTCTAGCTCATTGTCATGCATTGCACAAAGTTACATTATCCAGAACACGAGTTTTGATACGAGTGTTAAAATAGTTTCCTTTTCTTAGCAATGAAATGGTAAGCTATTGTAATGGGTGTAGTAGGATGAATGGAAGAGAAGAGACTACTAAGACGACCTATAGCTTCACATCACAATAATGTCTCAACTCGTGTGCGAAAAGGTGGTAGGAATGAATTGTGAAATGTCTTAGCAGCAGTCTAAGTCTATATACTTACTTATTGTTAGATAGTTAGCTCACAGGACTCTTTTATGCATTTCGTTATAACACTTGAGATCTTTTATGTTTCTCAGTTGTAGAATATGGAATGTAAAATAGTTTTATTGCGCTACACTAGAAGTTACTACACACTTTTGTGCTAAATGTTTTTTTCATTGGGTTTCTCCTGCAGACTACCAGAGAAGTTGCGAGCGTGAAACTATGGAGAAGAATTTCCATCATCAATAGCAATAACTCTCCTATTCATCGTCGTTCAGGCAGTGATCTGGATGGAGCCAATGTTCGCATTCGAAAGGTTTGTCTTTGTTCGAGTAGCACTTCTACATTTTAAACATAATCTATTATGTCAACATCAACAATAACAATACAATGCCACAAACCTAATGATACTGCTTAGAACAATAGATTTTGACGATATCCAATGCAGCCGTATTGAAAGCTCAGAAACTAATTTGTCTCTAATTTATTTTCAGCTCTCGTACAATCAGACACGTCAATGAATTACCAGCTAAAATGCTATTAATAATACTGTCTTTATAATTTAAACCTTATCCACTGTCATCTTTAAGACTCGTTTCACTTTCTCTGTAACTTAACCTAATTTGTTTTACCTTGTCTCACTTTTTAAACCATATACGTATTTTTAACTATCAATCCATATTGCAAATCAACAATTATTTGCATTGAGCAGAAAATGTGATTCTGGAGATATTATCGTATCTAGTAGGAATTAAATTGTAAATATTTTCCAAACATTTTACTTTCATCAAAGATCGTATTATCGATGAAAAATTGAAAGATTGCTTTAATCATTGAAATTTAAAAACGACTTTCATAGGAATAATAGTTCCAAGTAAATGGATGTTTCATAAATAGATTTATGCAAGAAGCCAAGGGAATTTCTGCAAAAACTCCCACTGCTAAAAATAGCAATCCTGCAAAATGAAAACAGGAAATGTATGTAGATGTGGAGCTATTGATCGATTTATTACTTGCAGAAGCTCTGCATCCCCACGCTATTCTGATACAGATAGCAAAAAAGTTGTGATGCACTCAATTGGCTTTTCAAAATACTCTATGCGAAATTAAACTATAGTAAATGTGGATTGTGACATTGTACATTGTATTACTATTTATGGAAAATGTTAAAGTTACTTTAATGGCTTCGTATGTAAATTAAAACTTTGTTGTTTTATTTGTTGCAGATGGCTTTGGATGTTTTAGACTGGGCGAATTTTAGTGATGTGACATGTGTCATTGAAAATCAACTGAATGCTGTTCATTTCAACGGAAAAACTTTACGAAATATTTACGGGTGCCTATTGGCACGTGGGAAGGTTCGTTTGACTACTATACCGAATATCGACGACAATCCAATTCAATAACTCATGTTATTCATGCATGATACAAGTGTCTCCTGTTTTTGTCATTCTCAGCCAAATGTATACTTCCTTGTTCCCGAAAAGCAGTGTTAATATATACTAATATGTTATATACACAGTAAATGTAACTTATTTAAGTGGGAGTCGATACTTTCTGTAACTTGGGATTTTACCCATAGAATGTGAGATTTTGACAGTGAAAGAATATAGATAGTAATCTATTAAGACATTTACCTAATAGTTTGGCTTGTTTAGCATTAGGATTATAGGGAGAGGGGGAGTGCAGGAGAGAGGGGAGTATCTACTATCCTTGGGTTTATATAGGTTTATATATATCTTCTGAAGTGCCTATATTTTGACCATTAATTTTAAGTCTTGAAATGATGAAGACAATATATTTAGGTATTCATTTGAGAGAATTATTAAAGATAATAATATATGATAGCCAAACCATAAAATTAGCTGAACTGCCGAGGGTAATTAACAATTAATACGTAATATTTTCGGGTATTGAAAATGATATATGACACATGATACAGGTAACATATCGTTATCCGCAATTGTAAAGTAAAAGTTCTACTGTCATGTACTCTGTAGGCAATATGGTAGTAATTGATATGATTATTTGTTGTGCAGAACTAAATATTAAATAAGGTTATCTATGTGATTATTATTAATATGGATTATTTCTATTTTACTTCAGTATAATCTTGAACGTTTAACTTTTATGAAATTAAGCCTAGATATTAGTCAATTTATGTTATGGGGTAGTGACAATAGTTAATTGCATTTGTGGCAAAAAGTGACATAAGGCTGAGAGTGTAAAGAATGGAGACCTGTGTGTGTCGGTAATCTATATTAATGACTTCCTAGTTCATTTTGTAGTAGATTTGTAATGTGAATCTGTGTTTTAGGATTTGGAGAGCCTGGCACTAAAAATGGATCAAGATGTGTTTTTCCCACCAGCGGAGGATGTCGTCAAAGATGTCAAATTGGTTCTAGTCAGGGCGAAAAATACACGATTTTGTCTGCTAAGGGTAAGCTATAGATATGTAGTGTTAAGAAATGCTATTTGAAAGGAAAACAAAAAATAAAAACGTATGTAGCTGGTAATCTGATTGAATTTTACAGTCTGGTATAAGTATGTATTAGAACAGGACATGACAAGGGATGATCCTAAGTATTTTTGCAATGCCAACTTCAAAGCGTTCGTATATTTGGTGGAGACAGCAACAGTGTGGGAGTGAAAGTAAACTGTGGATGTAAAGTTTAGTGCGGAGTACTTTAATAAAACGACTCTACTTTTCCTCCGATGAACTCGTATATTGTTCCCGGGTTTAAATCGCCTACAACGTAGTCATCCTCTCCTCACAGAGCACGTTTACCTATGTATAATATACACAACACGAGCAAATTTTAAAGCAGAAATAGTATAAAGCTCTTGAATTGATCCTGACTCTCTGTTTTTCCTGCATCCCGTCGTCCCCGTGTAGTAAGTCCAGGTTCAGGCAAGAGAAAACGGAAAGAAAGTCGTTGAGCACACTCGGCGTCTTGTCGCATGTGCCATTTTCCGTGTTGTTGATTCGATTCTTTTGGCATATATTTTAGCCACGATACATTTCATTTTTAACAGATGGCTGACTGTCTTAAGCAATTGTCTTCCTTATTTCCCTTGTGAATCATTACCCACGCAGATGCTATTTCTTGCACAGTCAGAAAAAGTTATGAAAACGAGGAAAGGAGGCGAATTCTGTAAACTCTTTTACATAAAGACCATTTATTTTTACTGCTCTTTAATATTACGCACTTGAACATCTAACTTTTCTACCTTACACTGTTTATCAATGCAGAATAAATATTATCTTCATACTTTCTATAGATTTACCTCTGGATGTCACATTTTTGTAACGAATAATTATTGAGTGTAGCATTTAAAAAAATCGATGAATATTGCCTTAATCTACTGAAGTTATCATGTGTCCATCTTTTTTCTAGAACACAAAAATTTATTATATGAATTGGCCCTGACTTTTTCGATTTGTTTTACCCAAATTAGGCAGTGAAAATTGTCATCCCTATTTGTTGACTCGCAATGATAATTACGTGAAAACCTGGAAATCCCTTGTCATTACAATTTAAAAATGCAACCCAAAACCAGGAAGAAACTGAGATATTTATGATATTTTTTGTGCTTTTATAGGAATGTAATAGTTGACAAAGGTTGGGTAAAATAAATTTTGACGGTTATAGTAGTTAGCTTTTTATGAGGCTCATTATTAAAAGAGTTGTTGGTTATATTTGAAGTGTAGATAAAGGTAAACTAGCCTGGTGAAGTACCTGCGAAGAGCAGTTTGCTCGTGCGGAGTTAAGATGAAGATGGTGCAGATTAGAGTTGTTGAAAGAGATTTTTCTTATTTTCTTCATTTTAGCCTTTTATCGTCGTCATTGGTTGTCTTAAATGGGAATAGTATGTGAGGAGTCTCTTGTTAAAATTGCCTTTAGCAGGGAGTTTCCAAGAGTTTTCTATGGAGAATTCTGGCGCATATTTAATTCACGCACACTTATTGTTCGTAGTTTATAGGGAGTTTTGAAGAGAGGAAATTGAAGTAGAGTACTCTGGTTTAGTTTGGAATGTGCGTAAAAGTGGTAAAATGTAGAGAAGGGGAGTTTTGGTGAAATAATCTTAAGGGAAGCCAAGTTAATACTCGACTGTATATTCATAGAACGAGTATAAGTAAGTAGAATGGTGTAAAGTGTTGGCTCTGCGTCTTTGCGCGTAAAAAAAGATGTTGAAATGAAAAAAGTTATGGTAAATGTCTCTAAACGCTGTCTACACCACTATTCAAAGGAAGTTAAATAAACTGAGGAAATAATTTATCCACAGGAGCCACTCTGCCTTTCCAAATGTGTCGTTTCGCAGGGCGAGAATGAATTCCTGGACTTTATCGAGATTAATGAGATCACCACAAAGAACACCTATTACATTCAGGTATTTCACTATTTCTCCTATTTCTCCTATAGCAATTTCATGTAATGTGATATATCCCTGCCTAATCTGCATGTAATCTACCCCTGACTGACTCAATTCTCTCATCTCTCTCTTCTTCCTCCTTTTATTTCACGGGGCTGCTGCCTGGATGGCTACATGGCGCTTGAAAATTGAGAGCATCTCTACGCTTCCTCGCACGTCAAAATTTTATTCAATATTCATTCATAACTTCTCCGGCAAACTTTGCTATTTCATTTAGAGCTTCCTTCCTTCGTCCACACGAGTGTATCTTTCTTAAGTGCTAATTGTTACACGGGAGATTTCGCACTAGAAATTATTTACAGAAATATTTAGTTTTAGCACTTTAATCTCGTCTTCTAAATAACTATCTTTCCGAGTTCTCTCTCTCTCTCTCTCTCAGTTTCCTAATACACACAGAAGATTATTCTAACACATACCTATTTAAATAGACACATTTTAACACGATTAATATGATGTGCATAAATGCATGCTTATAAAGTGTAGGAGATGATGCAAGCTTATAGGTAGCTATCTATTAATTTGACCAAGTCGCGCCGTATACCTAGGAAATAATGAATCTGACAATGAGCCAAGCTAAGGAAAACATTATAGCTGCGTAGTTAATATTTATATTCAGTTAGTCTGTCTTCAATTTCATTTTGCAGTGAACTCGAGTGTAGTTACCTACTTGTGTTGATACACATTAGGAAATAATTTGGCCAAGACCCAGGCAAGGGAGACTCTGCTTATCTTAAATACTTCTCCCTTTCCTAATGAAATCTCCACCAAATTAGGAAACTTATTTTAATATGCGGCTTCCTCTTGTCGTTCATGCTGGGCTTCTCGTGAAAGGGAACTAAATATCAGATACCTACCAACATAGTACATACGAAACTTTGGAGCTCGGATTCAGGCAGCTATCCCGGAACGGTTGAAACTTGAAACATCGCTAAATTGAGAACACTCGAATTATATGACTTTTAAATCGCACCCTTTGAATACAAATAAATAAATAAATAAATAATTTTATCAACATTTTATTACAGGTTGACCATGTGAACAATTCTATTATGGAGCATCAATACAGATATCTTCGCTTACTTTTTACATAGATAGTCTAGTGGTCTACAATAAAGTGAATAGAAGCCGTTCCGTGATCGTGTAGTGTATTAGGAGTTTCTGTTTATGAAATGTTAGGATGATATGATAGCTCAAAGAAAATATTTAGATGAGCTACATGTACAAGAGGATGAATAACAACAAGAGCAGTTCTCTTAGGTGCTCATGTTGATATCATAGCTTTGTGTATCTTTCTGCTGGTTAACTGAAACGCATGCATATGTACTACTAAATTAAATGTAATGGAGTATTAATTCTCTTTGCCTTTAATTTTCACTTTGCTTTTCGTATCGTGCACAACTCCTGTGTGAGGGTCATTACTACATTAGTTTTATCTGGTACCATTGTACTTATACTTTGGTTATACAACAGTTTATATTATATAAACAATATGAACACTGAAATTCCCAAGATTTGTTGTGACTCTATTAATGGAACTGCTATGCTTGGTAGTGTGTCCTATTTTAATTCGTATGTAAATCCAAATTCTTTATACACGTGTACACGAAATATGAATCTGTAACAATAATATATAGTGGTGTCTCTTATATAAAGAATAGAGCACAGTTTATCTTTACTCTACCCTGTGCACCAGAAACACAATAACATAACATAACCAACAGTAGCACATTGTAAATGTGAGTCATTTCTACTTTGCTCTTTATTTATGCTCATCGTTAATGTGGAGAAGTGTAAGCGATGGAGAGTTGCATTTCTCTCTCACTCCAATCTTGAAAACAAATAGATGTTATATATTTATATTTCTAGGCCATAGCATCAAAGGATGTTATGTGATAAGGGCTAAAAGGGGAAATTGTTGAAGCTATATAGCTAAAGATGAAGTAGTGGTGAAGAGTAAGAGTCATAGTCATAATGGGTTGTGGTAAATTCATGGAAGGAAAACAATGAAGGATTAATGTCCCTTGTCTTTTTCCTATTTATCATTTCGAGATTTGAATTAGAGGAGAAAGGAGGGAATGCAAAAGTGGAATGGGATATGCTAACCAATAAATAATTGTGTGTGGTATGTTTATAGTAGATGTAGCACTTAAATAGTTGAATTTTGAAACTCCTTTCCCAGAGATGGGTATCCTGGATCTAAAACAAAGATAATAACATGATATTGTATATATATGCTCCAAAACTAGATTAATAAATCAATATTATTGTTGTGAGCAAGTGAGCACTTCTGTTGTCAGTTTAGCATTGAATTGTCACAAGCTTCCTGCTGTGTTGTTTCGTTTTTGTTATTGCTGTTTCTGTCTCTGGCCCTTTCATGTGCATCTTCCTTTTTATTTCCCATTGTTAAATCTACTGTGGCTTAGTTTCAAACAAGTTCCGTGGGCGAAAATATTCGTTTGTACTGCTCACCTACTTTACATACTGTGCTGCACTGATTACACATTTGATATGATATCAAGCTAATAAAACCACAGTATTTATTACAGTTAGACTCACTAAATTAAATGGCAGGTTAAAACATTGCAGTTAATAGTATTTTATATCAACTTAAAGGGTGTAGCTATATCCGAACATTTTTTAACTTACGGAAGCTATAAAACAGGATTTTGCCATTCAAGATGCACGTAACTTGTAAAACTTGACAAAAGTTCGAAGTTCATGTACCACCTAATCATGAAAATATTAAAATAACAAAGATACATAATTACATTTTAGTTTCATAAGGCTTGATCATGTCACATTTTGCTGAAGGGGCAAGAAAACGGGTTGTTGTTTTTTTAGGGAAACAAAGGTACCTAGTTAATTTTTGTAGAAATTCCAAAGGATTACGCAAGTACGTACATGTTCATAGAACTTTTATGCTATGACACTATGAGAATAGGTCACGAGAAAGTCCACGTGCGATAATCTTAGCAAGCTGTGTCTCTACAAATATGTGTACGACATCGAAATTAGTTTTTTTATGTATTGAATGTTAGGATATTGTAGACTGCTTAGTCTAGATATTCTGTAGAGGTCCCCAAATTAATGAGATTCTTAAAGTTGGAATATTAGTTTGTCTCCCAGTTAGTTGTCTTTGACTCTGCTCTCCTATTTTCTTTAGTCAATAATACCAGAGGATATACTGGTGAGTATATAAGGAGCTGTTTGAAAAGTTTCGGCTATTATTGTTCTTCTAATGTAAGATGGAATGGAATCTAATATGAAATAGGGTACAAGGGAGCAAGGAGCAATAATACGGCTTTCTCAAGTGGAAGTCTGAGAGAAACTGAAATGAGAAGCTGAAGCAACCACACAGCACACTGGCACTTTTGAATTGCTCTGGTTTGGATTCTCAAGTAGAATTAATACGTACATTACTACATGACTTGAACTTAACTGCATTTACTACACAAGAGAGAGGGATACATGCACGTAGGCTACAGTTAGAAAAAAAATCTAGTAAAGACAAGTAATAACGCAGAAACGTCTTCATTAGGATTTTTCCCTTCGGCACGTCGTAATGATGACAGTGGAGTCGAGAGAGAGAGAACTTATATAGAGGAACATCTGTGACAGTCACATCTTACTCCTAAGTAATAAGTGCTTCTTCTATTCAATTGCATCACAACCACGAAATAACACTAACAGAAATGTAAAACTAAACTATTGCTCCTCTGGCACATTATTTTTATATATAGACATATATCACAAAGAATGTATATAATAATATAAAAGTTCTAGTTTAGTCAATAGTGTCACACATCTTGTGAAATGCCGTACATTCGTGCCAGCATGAGCTTCTACGTGAAACAGGTTCAGTGGAAATTGTTTACAAAAATACGTTAGCTGTGGTTACATCATCCAAGGGCCATGGAAGCCGATTTTAATCTAATGCATCTAAACAGAAACCTTTGCCAAAGGTTCGACAAAAGAAAAACAATGTCTATTTAGTTGTTTGCTGCACCCAAATTGTGTGGATTTATGTGCATAGCTGTCTAGTTAAACGTTTTGCTTTCTTTTCATGGCTGAGTGAGTGGTGAGTGGTGAGTGACGAGAAGAGAGACGCTGATAGACAGAATCACAACAACATACATCTATTTTCTAACTATAGCCTCTTATTCACAATTAACTACTGCTAAGATTAATTTTAAAACTTGCATTCTCAATACACGTGCTTACTTTTTATTTTGGTTGAGCTGCTAAAGAATTTCTACCTATCAGTAAAGAGAAATTAAATAGCTGGTAGCTTTGTTCGCTTTCGTTGGTTGGTTAAGTAGATAAGTGCTGAAAGACGGCTGCTGCTCCAGGCTTATGATTAGCAATTGATCCCTAAAGCTTTTGCCTTGCTTGTATAAATGGCGTGAGTTGTCTGTCGTCGTGAGTGAAATTGAAACCGAGAGTCTCTTGTGTGTTGACTAATCTTTTCTCTTCTCATTTTCGACAATAGGGCATGGACAAACATGGAACGTCGATGTGGCTTCGTCTACTCCAGTGTCACGCTGTTTGTGTTGGACAATGGAGACGACGTCGTGGAGCACTCGCTAATATCATGATGAATGGAATGATCAGGCATCTTTAAGTGCCATCCTTAATAATATTAACACTTCATGGCCAAGGTCGAACATACACGTACTTAAATTATATAACGTTCGTACATGGTTTTTTTAAACATGTTATATGAATTTCATCATAACTTTTAGCTAATTATAGTTAGACTTTCTTCTGTCTATTTACATTTCACGGCATTTTACCCGTTTTTACGAATAATATCTTGTCTTATTTATTTACTTTATGAAATGTATAACATGTTGATTTTGTACATACTGTGAAATTTCTGAACTCTAGACAGACTCCTATCTATGTCAATCTAGATATGAATAGATTTAATCATTTCTTTTTTTTCTACGAGACATCTCCGCCGCTCTTTGTCACGAAATGTAATTTTACTATGTGTGAAAAACGGTAATTTTTAGAAAAAATACTTTGAAATGAATAATGATAACATAAGAAATGAAAAATGCTTGTTAATTGATAGTATAATGTACCTTTTTATTAATGTTAATCAAATTAAGTGCTGGAATTTTGTAGAAAATAAAAAACCTTCGTGTAACCCTGTTTTAATTTGTCACATATTTTTAAGTAGTAATAGATAAGGTAAATATACCGTCGACCGCTACCTACCTGTGTATTTTAATAAGCTATAAATATTATGATGTAAATTTTGTAATTTAACTACTGGTAAACTATGTATTATGATAATTTTATTATTATTAGCTCTATTGTTCTATCCTAACTAACTGTATTAATCCTGTGAATACTTTCATTTTAGCTGTAGTAGTAGAAATAGTGTTTTGCCGATAAAGCAGATGCCAAGAAACTAACAAGAATTATGACCTGATTAAAAGTGAATGATAAGAAATAATTTAGTATAATGGATTTTGGTAATAATATATGTAATGTAATTGATTATTTAATTAGCTTCTATTTTCCATTTTCTGTTACTATTTGTTGTATAAATTGTAGATATATCTTAATGTGCATTGATTGTACTAACGTAAAAATTGTAACAAAATAATTATTGATTTTAATTTACATGGATAAAAACGTGATCGTGATCATTTTTTGCAGCGAAAGCAAATTCATGGGAATTCATGGAGCCGAGCTGTGTTGCAACAGCTACAAGTAAATAATGTTATAAGAAGTATAATGAATGTTAGCTAATTTAACAATATTATGCGAAATTTAATATGAGTTTATGAATTAGTTACGTCTGTAATAAATCGCAGTAGTATACAAGTAGATAATAAATAATAAAACTTTAGTTGAACTTACGAAACACTAAAACTGCCGAAAAGGTCGTGTCTTTGCACGTGTTGTTTTAATTAGTCAAATTGCCTTTGGCATATAAACATAACCTCATCCTGTACACACACTAAACGTTTACACATGTATAATATTCGCATATATTTGTCATTCGGAAATGTATGTAGTGTAAGCAGTAGGTATATTTACTCCGTGGTCATGAGTATAATGAATAGGAAGTGAAGTGCAGTGTCTGTCGCAAGTTGCTGTGTGTGGAAAGCTAAATCAAAGCGCATTTTTTCGCACTGCACCCTCCATTACTACAGGGAATTTACATTAGTCAGCTTGTCTAGTAAATATGCAGAGTACATCTCCCCACTTTATCTCTGCTAGCAGATAGTTAGCACATGCTCTAATCATTTACCAACTGCACATACTTACACAACTCTCTCTCTCTCTCTCTGTCTCTCTATTTGTACTTTTGTACATGATTTCCTAATTGTAACTATACCACAGCAGTCCTTATATAACTTGGATGGATACATATGGAAAAGTTCAGAGAAAGGTAAGAATCCTACAAAGGTAAATATAAAAGCTCTTCTCTGTAGAATGCGAGAGATACGTTTCCCAGAGTTAAATACACGCTACATGATTTTAGATAAAAGCCTATCCGCGGCTTTACTACACTTTCCTATGTATCTATGCCTGAAACTTTAATCAAAGCATCTGATGATTCTTCACATGCATGTTTTACAGCGCGGTGGTTTTCTTTTGTAAATTTTGCATATTTTCACCCAATTTACAACTACAGAGAACTTCTACCTTCGAACTTTAGTGACAAAAACATGCAAACGCTCATCTTGTAAATCTGTAAATCAGGTGTATAGTAAATAATGAATTTCAAATATTTTAAATGGGGTGTCTAGCTTGATATTTTTGACATTTGTCAACTGGATTATGCCTAAAAAGTTTATTCAATTCTTGTAGCAACGGTTTTGCTATGGCTGAAGAATTGGTGCAAGATGTTTATGATGATGGCTGGAAGTAACGCACATTATGATGTTATGTTGGTCATTACTTATAATTAAAAATCACATTGTCGAAGAAAATTGAATTCTAGCAGAGGCTAATTGATAAACAGGTTTTTTGTCTGTATTAATTGGCAGTATTGAATAAATTGGGGAATTGGATTTTGCATTGTGTGCTGTAGGGTGAATCTTAAAGTTGTGTCCAACTTTGACAGAGACATACATTGCTAATGTATTCTTGTACAGGTTTACTTATCAGAGAAATAAATGAGTTGTTATATGTATATCACACGCAATGTGCGATGGATGGACATGATTTTGCAAGACAAGCGTCTAATAAAATCTGTAAAGTTATGAAGCTGAGAATTAAAGCGTAAGATTTCATTTGCAATAACTTTACTCGTGTTTGGTTGAGCAAGAAGAAATTTGGAGGGTGTGGATAATACGGCCTAACCTTCCCTGCCTAAATACATAGCTAACTTCCCGTAAAAAACAACAAAGGTCTACCTGTGACTAGATTTACAACTTACTGCTGACAATAATATTACATACCTAAGTTCAAAGACTATACTATAAACATGAGATATATAGATGTAGGTAGGTACTACTAAAGACATAATAATATTCTACGGTAAAGCACCCTGAAAATTACAGGTAGATAATAAAATCTACAATTATAATTGGTAAAGCTTCGAGAGAGTGGTAGAATATGACACGTTATGTGGTGCGGTGAAGATGTGTCTAGCACATAATCTCCAATCTAAGATATATTGCTTCGTGTAATTTTCACGAACCTTTCTACTGTTGTGCTTGCTTGTAGTAAATTGCATTTGTCTACTTAATGGATTACCGATGGTTATGGTGTAGAAATGGTAATACTTGTGTTTGAACTTGTGTACTGGATGAGAAAAGATGCAAGAGGATTGGTCTCGTCTTCCTGCTCTTCAAAACCATTGTAGCATCAAACTTGTCCTGGCTACTCCTTCAGTAATTGACCATTATCCCACAAATACAGATATCCAGGACGAAAGTAAGGAACCAAAAAAAGCCGAGTTGTTAACTCGCATTCATTCAGGTATAACAAAATCCAATATCACACACCACACACACACACATTTCTAGTAGTAGTAGTTGGTACAAGAGTTTTTTTCCCGTGTGCGTAACAGTAATAACAATAAGGTTTCTATTTTCCTTTTACTGAACTTTGTAAATGAAGTCATAAATGTGTTATCCTCTGGTGTATCTGTAAATGCGGGTGCTGCTGCTGCTCTTTCATTATAACCGCAGTCATAGTAGTATAAGCGGCAAGAGAGCCTTATGCCACTATTTTCTTAAAGGAAAACGAAATTCAAACGCTAAGGACATCGTCAATGGGAAGTAATGACTGGAATGGGAGAGGGAGTTCATAAACACGTAAGTAAACTTAATTACATACAAACATTAAGTGCTACCCTCATCCAATGCTACCTTAAGCAGCATTACAACATTACAACGTCTCTCCCTCTCATTCACATCCTCATCATTTGCTTTAATGCAGACACATTTACATTTACGTCTCTATTGTCTTCACTATAATACACCAATACCCGTACATTCAAGTTTCCGAGCATTATAATTAGCAATAAACTTGGGAGTAAAAATAAGTAGACATTAAATCTGGATCCTTTCCCTTTTTCATGTCTCTCTAGACTGGGATTTGATTGCAGTTGACTGTACTTAGCTTGACATTTGACGTAAACATGACATAACAAACTAGCTGAGCTTCCAACTGCACCCTCTGACAGTTTAAACCATCAATTCCTCTGTCTCAGCTTGAAAACAAATGTCAAATGTGTCGCTATCATCCAAGTTAACACTCATTATCCATTTTACTTTTAAGTGTCTATCTTTTATCTACACTTTATGCATGTTATGATTAAATTCTGAAATATAAAACACTTTTTATACCATAAAAATAAACGGGAAATGCCATAGAAGAGCTACTGCTGAAAAACATTGCATATTTACGACACGACTTAAGCATAAAAACTTGAATGGATCTAGATATACGTTTTTCTTGGAGGATCAATGCAGATATAAATAGTAAGTGTTATTTAGAATGCAAGCATAGAGGTGGTGGTAGTAGGAAATAAAAATACTTGTTTACAGATGTGTCAGTTGTAGTGTGTGGAGTCTCACGACAGGATGTTTTTTCGTGACAGCCTCCTGTTCCTTCATTCCACCTTTTTAACTCACATAATAAACATCAGGCACATTACAATGAGGCAGTGACATTTATGTTATGATGGTTATGTCATGTCATGTCACTCTGTGGCCAGGTCTTGTTACGTCCTACCTAGTATAGTT
This sequence comes from Tomocerus nigrus, assembly GCA_019776505.1. Taxonomy (NCBI): domain Eukaryota; kingdom Metazoa; phylum Arthropoda; class Collembola; order Entomobryomorpha; family Tomoceridae; genus Tomocerus; species Tomocerus nigrus. The sequence goes on along the minus strand of JABASI010000561.1, from coordinate 9,260 downwards.
TAGCACCTCTGTATTTTTCCCAGTATTTCCCACTTGTTTGTGTTGTGTGAGGAAGATGGGCCAAGGAAGGAAGACAGGGCGACGTGTCAGTTGTGTGAATGGGACATGGCTGACCTAAAATGACGATCTCATCTTCTCTGGCATATTATTATCTGTCTTCTGTGTCAAAGGAAAACAAAAAGTAGAGATAGTGCTACAACATAGAGAGACATACATAGGAGGATCTAACGTTGAATTTCACTAATGTACATCAGCAGTGAGTAGTTTGGCTTAAGTTTCAGTTGAAAGGATGGAGGAAAGTAAGTTATGTTTGCATGCAGAGCAGGTCTAGAAATACTCTCCTTGTCCATCTCATTAGAAAGTTATTCCTCGAGCTGTAGATAGTCACAACGTTAGTGCAAGGTACATTACCTGTTCATTTTATTCATCTTCCTCTTCTAGCTTCCAATTCAATGTTACATACATACGAGAACGGTGAGTCTGTGAATACGAAATAAGCACTCTAGACATATCTAATCCACTATAATGATTTTCAAATGAAGTCAACGTATTTATATAAAGAAACAGTTGTCCATGTACTAGTAGTAAAAGGTTACCTGAGACTTTTAAGTTTGTCATGGACTGCTATCCTCTTATCTTCAGCCCTTACTTTTCTTCTTCTGATCCTAGTACTAAGTAGGTAAAGTCTGTATATATTGAGTAGATGGTAGAAGATGGGAAGTAGTTTCTTTCGTGAACTCTATTAGGTTGCAACGAGGAATATAAGTTCTACGTGCTCACTTAATAGGGACGTCGACGACGGACTCCACGGCAGGGCAATGTAAGGGAAGAAAAGGGAATGGCCCCCTGGGAACTCAAAAAACAGTCCAAAAATCTTCTGAGTCGAGAATATTTTCATTCAGTTGATGCCTGCCTTGTGCCGGTGTTAGTGTCCGTGATTCTGATCTGATCTCTTAAAGTACATTGAAACTCTTTAGCCTTCTCAACTTCATTTTCTGCCCATAACATTGTCCATAGTCTACGGAACGTGATCCTTTCTGATGAAAGTTGGCAAGTTTATTTTGAATCCGCACTCTATATGTACATCATTGACATGTAAAGAGAAAGATAAACTCTCACTCTCCCAAGTAAACAAAGCATCTACTTAATTTACCCGTAAAATAATTGTAGCAGAATTGTAGTTTAGCTATTCTTAGAATGTAAATTCAAGTTCTCATCATTAGAACTTACTTCTTACGACATAGCTAGGGAAAAGGAAACAATTCAACCTGAAAATTCTCTCCATTACTATTCTGCACTGTGAATATAGTGCACGGTTCAAGTTCACATTAGGGCAATCTTTTCTCACTCTGTGTGTTCAGGATAGTTTCACTACTCTTGAGATCAGACTCACTACTCACTCTTGGCCAATTCCAGTCTCCTCGATTCAATTGAGAATGTTAATAAGTATCTCTTTCCACTTGGATGATAGATCTCTAGCACGCATCTTCTGACTACTTTAGTTACGTGCGACTTTATGCAGGTTTTTAGCTACTTACACTCTATACAGATATACACACTCAGAACAGGTTAGATTAGGGGAATACCCAGGATATATTATTATGTAACATTAAGTAAGTAGCTACTTGGGAGACAGTTGCCCAGTCCAACTCTGTTAAGCAGCCAACTTACACTATAAATACATAGGTCGTTAATATTATATACAGTTAGGAGGTTGAATTCAAAGAAGAGGAGCTCGCCTCATGTATAAACGTCGGAGGAGCGTGTAGTGCAGTGCACGAGTGACTAAAGTGAACTCAACTGGAAGTAAATAAGGAAGAAATTCCATTGACTTGAATTGAACTATCTCTCCATACACTCACACCACACACATACACACGCAGAGTGCATAGATACACCAGCAGCCACTTCATATACATAATATTATTAGATAGACAGATCCGAGTATTTCACCGAACTAAAGTACCGAGAACCTTTCATCTCCTACTTAATGTCTTTTACTTAACTTACCTTCCTACACTTTCACTCACTCACTTCTACCTACCTCTCTCCAACAACCATCCAACCTCTACAACACATAGCCAATTCACTCAAAAACGAGAACGTCTGAAATTGCCACGACTCAGACACTTTCAACTAACTCTAGTAAATTCTATAGCTATAGAGAGTTGTGTAATGGGAGCGTAGAGGCACTTTAAATCCAACACGGGAGAATCCACCAGTAATAAATACGCTACATAAACTACTAACTAAACTAAAGTAAGTACCCTTACATTTACCTATCACCTTTACTTCACCTTCCCCAATTTTTACCTTAACGGAAATAATGCCTTTTTACTCTGTGAAGAGGGCGACCACTTGAAACACTTAACCTCATTGCTCACTCCTGAAACCAAATGCCCTATTTACCATTTTTGCAAAGAAAAATTTCGCTATAACGAGCTACACTAACTTTGATTTTTGCATTTTCTTTTGTGCACATTTACCTAAATGTTACTACCGAACCGAAAGTTCATGCTAAATAAGCCAAACCGAAATGAGATACACTTGTACTCAACTATTCGTGAATAATAGATTCCTTATCCAACTCACTTTAATGTAATAAACTGAAATCGTGAAAAAGTTACGGACATAATCTTTTTATAAGATCATTGCTCTGCTACTTAGTAGAAACAAAGATATAGCATTCCCGAACAGGTAAGTAGTCTGGAAGGGGAAACAACTATCTTTGCAAATACCTAACGTAAGATTGTCATTTCCTATTCATTCTAGCCATATTTGTGAAAATTTCTTGGATTATTATATAGGTAAAATATATTTTATTATATTATGGCTTATGCATGGTAGCCAAGATAAATGACCTACGACCTACCTGTTATAATAATATAAAATTATTATTCTCTTTTGGCTTTAGACTAATTTTTTGAATATTTTACTTTCGCACCTACTTACATTAAAGTATTAGTCCAAAAAGGTCCAAAGATGAAGATTGTATATTTTTTCAATAATTAGACTATCTAGTTCCGAATAATGTATTATACCAATATCATTTTTTTGTATGATTATAGTATAGCAGATTATATTCCGATATGCTGTCTACTACATACTTTCATTAGGTTCATAATTTTCCATGTTAAACAATTGTGTGTGTGTGTGTGTGTGCCCTGTGCATCTTTTTGCAGGTTGGGATATAAAAAGATAGAACTGCAATGTAGATTAAAGTTACATTTGAAAAAAGTACAAGTTTGGGATTGCGTAAATATTAGACCGTGGAGAGTATTCGGGGAAAGGACGAGGCAGTAGTAGTAGACTTTGTTGTGTCATAAATTTTATTGGCCCCGTCTTGGTTTAATACTTTCTTTGAGGAGAGGCAAACATAAAAGATCCTTGAAGACATTGGATTGTACATTTGGTGTGGTTAGTTACTTGAATTGAGTCGGTTGTTGTTTAGTAGGAGAAGAGAGGGGATTTGGCTATTAAAGAAAGAATGACCGGGCCTGTTCCACTACTCTACTGCTCTTCTCTGTAGTTTTTGATGTCGTAGCTCCAACATAAAATGTTAGATAGATTTGCAGCTCTGATCTGTTCCTTCGTTTGGTTTAGTTCGTTTCGTTGGTTGCATTAGGTGCAGTGGATTAGAAGACGGCTCTCTTTCCTTGCTTTTGTGTAGTAGTTCGGTTGGGATTTGGGATGCTGTTGCTGCTCTTTTCCTCTCCTCCTGCCTCACTTGTAGTTGGCAGAGAGAAGTTGAGAAGAGTGCAAGAGAGTTGAGTATGAGTGTCAGCCACAGCCAGCTCAGTTGACTCAGTTTAACGCTGAACTCAGCAACGTGTTCTCTTCTTCTCGCTCTTTTCCTCCGACCCACGACTCTACTAGTGCATCTCATCTTCTCTTCCCTTCTTCCTCATACAATTCAACTCGAGTGAACTACATACAAACATACATTACAGCATTCTGTGTGCAAAACTAAAGCACGTCCGTCACACACATCCATATACCTCAGCCAACTGCATCTCAAATGCAATCCAAAAACTTCTGTTCTCTTTTCGTACAGAAGACTATAATATTATAACTTATAATAGTGTCGTTTGACTTTGTTCAAGTACCCGTCTACCCTACCTACTTGTAGGTACAAACCCTTCTCGTCAAGTAAGTCTCTTCTCTTACATTAAATTATACTACTTTTTTGTACGAAAGTGTACAGAAACTCTGAATAAATTAAACTATGTAGGAAATACAAATTCTTACCATTAGACATAATTATACCGGTGATACTTGTAAACATCTACTCTTGTGTGTCATTGTGGTTGTAATTGTAAAGTTAAATTCGGTTTACCTATTTACAAATACTTGAAACACTTGCGAAATGAGCATCACATTTCTTCAAAGTTCAAATACATACCTAATCTCAATTCCGTACTTGCAAAGTGTTAATTTTACTTTATTGTGTTTTTACGTCACTTTGTAGGTACCATGTCCAAGATTATTGGTTAATAAGCATTTGTAATTGGAAGAACCGTAAATAGATTAGAAAATGTTTAGTGTCAAGTTTAAAAGACTGTGGCTGATTAAACGGATATTATTTTGGCACATATTTATTACAACGTCCTACATTATATAATTTTACAGTATATTTAAATGTTAAATAGATTGGATTTAGATTCTGGCTCGGCCTACATTAAAACAGGATTTTTATAACTGTGTAATTGAAAACAGTTGAATATAATTTGAATTGTTTGCTAAAGTTGGTTTTGTTGAGAAGAAAATGTATATGGAGTTGTTGGATAGGTATAACTTTCTGACTCTTGTTCTGAATTACTAAAGGATTGAGATTTTTTTCGAATTTTGCTAGTTACAAATAGTTTAAGGATGGATGCAAGTTGAAAGTGAGTTACAAAGGCGGATTGTACGTCTGTAAATCCTATATAGACACTTTGTACGAATAGTTAGGTAGATATTTTTGTAAGAAAGAGTATAGATTTTAGAGTTTCATGTTCACATCTATTCTGTCTCTCTCTCTCTCTGTCTATAGCTGGCAACGTCAAGTTTGCACGTTTGTTAGGAAAGTCTGTGAAGGAAAAGAAAATCAAAGGAGACAAGTAGATTGTTCGACTCTGGTGTGTAAGCCGGTGTTCTTTAGTGTAACGTAATATCTTTATAAAGACATTAGTCATAGCATACCTGAAGGATCGAGTAGTTTGTAGTAGTAAAGTAAGTAGAATCAAACGGAATACATTTTGTTTGTCTACTGGCAAAGAGAGAGAGAGAATGGTAGAAAGAAGAAGGACATTGTGAGTCGCAAGGGCCATTAGTATGCATAATATTATATAACAATAGTAAAATAAATGTGAGTAAGGAAGGAAAGGAGGAAGAGAAGAGAGGGACTGTGCAAGGCAAGCTGACTCTCACTTTGCTTCGTTTATTTAATAACTTTGGTTCAGTTCAGTTCAAACTAAGCCAACCAAGTCAAGTCAAGGGAGAAACTAACTGAGCCGGCTTTTCTTTTCCTACATACTCTACATTGTTTCCTCTAGCATTAATACAGTACATGAAATGGAGAGTACAGACAGACGACACACTTTCCGTTCTCTTTCTCTACCCTTAAAATTGCCTTTATATTATATACCTATGATTATTATTATATCTACTCTAGGGGAGTGTGCTGAGGTAGTTGGTAGTTTATTGTGTTCTTCTATGGAACATTTAATATTGAATCTTAACTTGCTATTGTTTCTCCATACAAATTAACTTTCCTGCAATATCCTAGGAAAATTTACCTTTTCGTTATGTTTGCGGCGCTAAAGTGGAAGGAAATAATGAAAATAATGAAATACACACTCCCAGAGACTCTCAATTTCACATTAGAGCTACTTAGACATAGTATACATATACTTTGTAGTATTACATTGTTATTATTATGAGAGAGAGAGGATTGCATCTGTAGGTGAGTTGATTTTCGAAGTGAGGCTTTTCCATTCTCTTCTGTAGTGCTGGACTCTTTATCTGTGGCGCAGTCAAGTGAGCATGGACTAATAAACTGTTATTAGTATGTATGTAGTAATGTCTAAAATCTTCTAGCTACTTATGTATGGAGAGGCTATAATATAGTTGAAGAGTAGTGGACTCTGGACTACTACACGGAAACTGGAGAGACTCTCTCTCTGTGTGTTGTGAGTGACTTAACTTGGAATCTCTCTCTTCGGGTTGTTAAATTTTAGTGGTTCTGCTTCTCTCTCTCTCTCTGCATTCAATTCAGAATTTAGCTAGAGTAAAGCTAAGCAAAGTAAAGCTACATGGTCCAATATTCAAGATGTTCATGCTGATGATGCAGATTCCGATGCATCAGAGCCGAAGCAAATGCAAAGTGAATGAGTTACATCACCGCCAACACCATTTGCATCTTTTACCTCTCGTACGAGAACCACAACCACAGAGCCAGATAATAATATACAATTCTTGCCATCCTCTCCTATAGACACTACATGATATATGAAACAATGCTTATTCTATGAATATCTGCATACTTTATACTACTACACAACAGTACAGTACTACAACTTTTCTGTTTAGAATCCACTTGCCTCACATTAGCTTCCCTTATCTCTCTGCATACTTCAGTTAGTTTCACTCGGCTAGCCTTTTCTCTTGTGGTCGCCTGAACCAAATACTCCAGAGAGTCTTTATCTCTTACCTCCTCGACTATGAAACGCTAAAGGAAGATAACAAAATCTTAAGGAATCTCTAAAACTGTTCTTTGTATATAGATATATTGAAAATCTCCGGATTGTTGGTTCGTATATATTTTTAGATGGTTTCAGACCACCACCCTTGTACCTTTAACCCTGTGGCTTTTCACTGTGTGAGTGTCTGCAAGACAATTACTGACTTAATAATAACTAGCTAGTTTCTCTGACACGAACCCAACATCATTATAGATACGAGCATTATTTATCTCGGAGAAACATCACCTTCAGTGATTGATTGGAAGAAATTAGATTGAGGTTTACGATCAGTGTAGACTTAGATTGACCTTAATGTTAGTTAGCATGGATTTAAATAGAATCTTTTCCTACAGTTCATTTCTTCTAATTAGTTAAGCATACAATGTACTTAAGGACTGTGTCATGAATGAAGTAGTTGTGATTACAAAAGATACATTTTAGAGTTAGCACACGCGTGTATATGTGAAATGAATGAATCATTCACCTTTAGCAGATTTGCATTCTAGTTGACTAGCACTGACTTGTGATCTTTTATGCTAAAGCAACAGAAGCCGCAGTTGAATCACGATTGCAACTATCCCACTTGAATCATTGGCGTAGGAAATGTTTATATTCATTACCTTTTTCACGTTTTACTACAGATCTGCTTTATTTCAGTAGTAGCTCTACACTATGCATACATTGTGTGTAAGTAGTAGGCACTGTAATTTCATTCAGCTCCCTCGCCAATGAATTTTGGACAACCACCAACACAGGGAGGTTGTTCACAAACATGTGAGAATAAGCTAATTCCCTATACCTATAGCCAATGTTATAGGAATGCCAAAACATGTACACATTTCTATCTAATCCTCAATTCTTGTTTAAAAGTACAATTTGTGCTTTCAAATAGTTGTAAAACCTCAGATTCGAAATTATTCTGATTTACTTTACGTTGAACGGAAAATGCAGTGGAGTAAAGGAAAAATGTTTTATTGACACACTTGGGAAAGTTGGGATTTGGAATGGGAATTCATTAATATTTGTAATCATTAATTATTAGAGTTAACTATTGTATAAGAAATAATATTGTAATGTAAAGTCGAAACACAACCTAAAATGTATTAATTAAAAAAAAACTTACAATGAACAAAAAATAGGAGGGGAATAACTACATTATCGAGTAGTATTATCAAAAATTTTAATTTTATAAAATAGTTTATTTTGTTGCTCACGCTTTGCGTTGCGTTGTTGCTGGTTTTGTTGCATCTGATTAAAACATAGGTCATGGTCCATGGTCAATATTGAATGAGGAACGAAAGAGAAATCTACGAATTAATACAAACAGGAAATGTGTATTTAGAGATGGAAATTAGAGTGTCAAGAAAAAGTTAAGGATTTCTCTCAATTTAATTATCGTATATGCCCCCTCGTCCTAATCAGTAAGGCAAATAATGTTGGAAAATCCTTCGCCAGTAGCAAATGCATAGAGTAAATCTAAAACATGTTTATGTTGTCTATTTATATAAATCGAATGTATGTATGAATGTTAAATGCATAGAGACAGATGCCATTCATTGACGAAGGACTAACAAAGAGTAGATTCATTGAAAATGAATCGAACAGAAATTGAATCATCGTTGCACAACGCAGCAATGTTTACTAAGGACTATAGGGGCATCGATCAATTCCACATTTCTTTCCATGGCTCATTGAGTTGACGTATATCACACCTGACAAGGAAAAGTCCTTCTGCGATAAAACCTTTGCTGCTCCTGTACAAACAAAATGTAAAAGGAGGCAGCTACTGTTCACCATCACCACCACCGACCGACCACTCGCCACACTTAAAATTACTTTTACATTCTGTACACAGAAAGTGTAAGCATAGGCTAATGGTTCTATCAGTCGTGTCCTCATGGTCCAAAACTGAAGTTAAGGCAAGTCCAACGAAACGAACTAAAGCCCATTGTCATTCACAAGCGTCATGGCTTTTGCTCTCCCACATTTTCCATTATTCCACCGAAAACATTCTACAGCATTTCCTATACCCGAACATTCGTCTATAGAGATAGAGAGAATAATAATAGTAGGAGCAACTGCATTATAGTGAACTGGACAGGAAGAAAGACGACACTCGATCATCGCAAATGTCCAAGGGACACTTCACGTTTTACATGTCGAACATTTCACGCCGAATACCATCCCATGTCCCGATATCTCTAAACGAAAATGGAAATTTGAAATATTGAAATGGGCATGTTCCATGCTAACATTCGGAACTTTACTCTAAGAGATCCATATGAAATTGCTATTATTATATTTAATGTTACCTAACTGTACTACTATTGAGATAGCACCACAAAGTGATAAATGTACTTTGTGTATAATAGAAGAGGATTTTCTGTTGTCCTTTACCTGACTAGATGTATATACTCGTAAAGTAGGCTTGATTTGGATTTAGACATTAATCTAAAGCACACTGGACAGTTTCCATGCTCATTTCTATACTACACGGATAAAAAGAGATGATAATGGAAACTGACTCACTATTCCGCA